>PPHD01026363.1:0-11489 GCA_002909625.1 Bambusicola thoracicus
GTTCAGTGAAAAGTTTCCTTAACAAATGAAAATTGCTACCACTCTGTGAATTAATTCCTTCAGTGTTTTTCTAGTGTACTCTATTGCACTGTGTGTGTGTGTATATACACGTATATAGAGTATATATACATATATATACACACATATATATATTCACACTCTGGTATTATCCCTAGCTTTAATGTAGTAGAAATAGTTTCTCACATACAGAAATGGTTAAAGAAGCTTTCTGTAGCATCTCTAATTTATTCCCTGATTTTTTTTCTGCCCAGGGTCTACTCATTTTCCACCTAAAATAGAACTTTCAGCGTTACATTTTAGAAGCTATTTGCAGTGCTCTTGATCTGAATCTGCTTCTAATAATTTCTTGCACATTTCCTCGTTTGATTTTTATTGGCTTACTTCCTTCCCCTTGCCTTTGATTTCTTTTCTTTTTTTTTTTTAATCAAATCCTGCTGTTTATATATCTTTGAATGTTCTACCTGATAAAATGTTGAAAGCAAAAGAACAGTTGATGACTTTACAGAAACCTTGAAAAAGATCACCTATTGGCTGATCTTCGGTTAGTGTGCATGTCTCGTACTCATTTTTTGGTTGACATTTCTCTGATTTTTAGTTCATCTGAGAAATGAAGGAAAACAAGATAACACTGCATTTTTACACCTCTGTTCCCTTTGCTCAGGAGCCTATAAGCACTGTTTGAATATTAATTGAAATATTAGCTATTGTTGGCATATGCTTCAGACATGTTGTACTATTCTCTGATGTCAAATAGGCTTTAAAAAATACTCGTTTGAAGCAGTACTCCAGACCATTCATTTGCAAATGTTGCATGATCTCAATACAAATGAAGTTCATTACTATGCTAATTAACATCAATTATTAGAGTGAGATTGGTGGATATTTTATACATACACGCACACATACATGTATGTGTATAGCTTTTCATTCTGATAATCACCGTATTTGTTTGAGGAAACCAGAATCTTCGCCTTCTTCCCTATTTTTTTCTGTCTTCATTCAGAGATTATTATCTTTCCCCTGCTTCCATTCTTGGAGAACTAAAATTTAATCATGGCTTTGGTGATACTTCCACTTCAGATGTTTTCACAGATGTTGTTCTTTGAATAAGTTTATGGTACTTGGAACTTATGTGGGAAATAAAGTGGTAGATTTTTTTGTTCCTCTGCCCTTACTTGAATTTTTCAAGTGGCAATGATGTGAACGTATGCTGATATTTTGGAAACTGCCTCATCATGTTAGATGAGGGAGGTACACAGTTACTTTCTGCTGTCTCATAGATATGTCTACCATTGTATAAAGGGTTGCAGATACGTGAAGAATTAGGAGCCCTGGATCACCGAGTCACCTGTATTCTACATAGCAGTATTTTTAAATTCCATTCTCTCTTTCAAGCTACTCTTGGAAAACAAATTTGATTGGTTTCCCCTTCATCCCCTGAGCTCATACCAATCCCTATTTCTGTTGGAAGCTTGCCTTGGAACTTAGGTCTTCCAATGATGAGTGAAACAGTTCTAAAGTTTCCAATGTAAACATAAACATTATTTATTTATGCTTGTTCTGTGGTAAGATCCTCCTTTCATTCAGTTATTTTTCTCTTTTTTGTGTTTATAGACCACAGTGGTATCACTTCTCATCTGTCCTATTGCTAAGTTAATCAAGAAGAGCTCTTGTCTCCTTTCGGAAAATGTTTGCTTGATCCTCATAGTCCTTTCTTCACCTGTTCTAGTTTTCATTCATTTTCTGAGATGTGGGTGGCTATATTGTATATAATGTTTAAAGGCCAGAATGTTATACATTATGAACTAGTGTTTAATAACTACCTTCACTGTTTGCTTACCTATCTGTTCTGTGATCATGTTTGACTTCTTTAAAGCATTTGGTAGGTCATTAGTTATTCTGTGGTAATCTGGTGCAGATCTTTCTCTATAACTTGTATCAGATGAGCTTCTACTTTACAACACATTTTCCTGTGATCAGTTCTAAAGTATATGACCTTGCACACTCTGTTATTCTTGTGTCTCCCATGTTAGTCTTCAACATCATCCAGTTTAATGTGATTCACATGTTGTGTGCTGCTAGGCTTGTTGTGTAATCTTGTAAGTCAAAGTAGAAGATGACCTTGGCATTCAGAAGTACCAATCTCATATCCACCTGCACCTTTCTAGAGATAACTTCAGTTCTACTAGTTAGACTCGAGCCCTCCTCTTGTCCATCTTTTCTACAAAATCATCAAATGAAATAAATGCAACAGAAATATGTTTCTGCCAGAATATCAACCCAGCCTCTCAGAAAGCTTGAGATGTCAGCATTGCTTGTGGGAAGGAAATTGTTTCATTGCCTCTCATTCTGCTTCTTTTGTATCTCAAACCACTAATCCATACACGAGAATCTCAAAGGAAAATATCCTTAGCTTACATGGATAAGGTGAGTAATAACCTTGCAAAATAATTTACACCTAGTTAATTTTTTCAATTACTTTTAAATCATAGCGTATGCAGAAAGTTCCCAGTCTGCTATATGGACATACACAAGTATGATTTAGAAGAATCTAGATGTGGACACAGAACACAGGAATTAATTGTGACCCTCTAACTGCACCTTTTTCAGTTAATTGTGCACTTAGTGACTGATATTATTAGAAAATCCTAAAGCTCACAGACAGTAGGATGATCGTCTAATACTGTGGTAGATATGTATATGAAGTGAAATTTTAGATGTGGTTTGGATGTTGAATTCCTGTGTTTTGTTCATAAAAGCACAGCTGAGGTAGAAAAGAAAAGAAATATTTTAGTGATATTCCCAAGACAAAATTCAAATTGTTTCCATGATATTTGCAAATTCGTTATGGACTTTACATGCAGATATAGCCTCTGGAATATGCAGACTATCAGCTGTCAGTATGACCGGATATTTTGCTTTCTCTGTGGTCATGCTCAGCTTCTGAGAATGGCACATGATTTGCTTTTCTGGGTTGTACCAGCGGTCAGTCTTAGTTGCAAACAAAGACACTGTCTGGAGTGAACACATGAGCTTGAGTGCTTTAAATGGTTCATTCCCTACATGGATTCTGGGGAAGTGCAAATAAGAAGTTAGATTAAGAAAATTAGATACTACCTCCAGGCAGGAAGAGGAGCAGCTATAAACAAGAAGAGTGTATTCGATTTGGTAGCCTTTTACTGTTTTTAGTAGCTTTAGCAAGTTAACATCTTTCCTGAGTCCACAACTGTGGAGTGAACAGTCAGACACTTGATGTACTTCATACAATTACAGTGATAATTCTTCTAGTTCAGACCAAAAGCCTCGTTTAATATCTTTAGAGATGATGAGTGACACAGGCCAGTAAATTTATGTCCAGGTCACAATTGGAAACGCTATTTATGCTATCCTCTTTCCACTCAGCCCACTAGTACTTTAGAAATGTCCCTTAATCTTGACATGTTTTCATGCTGTCCTTTCCCACTTCACAAAACCATGTCGGAATGCAGTTGGAATAGTTGGAAGCTTAATTTCTATATATAGTTAGTTCCTTTAGGAGAAGAAAATACGTGCATGAGAAAAACACCTTTAAGGTGTTTTAGCACTCTCTCTTTTTCTGGTTGGTGTTAGGAAAAGGCACAGGTAATGGAAAACCTGTGGTAGTTGAAAATGTCTGTTATGGATGGAACAGAGTCATCATAATAACTAGGATATTTGTTTTCTTTGGTAACAATGTCAGTAAGAGAGAGCAATTGGGGTATACACTAGATGTTACTGAGGTAGCCTGGAAAGTTGAAGGTACCTTTTTGAAGGTATGTCAGGATGAGTTTCTTTTCAAGCAAAGCACCTTGGTTACTAAAGAGTAAATGGTGAAAAAACAAAACAAACAAACAAACAAAAAAAAACCAACCCTGAAATATATTTATTTAAATATTTGCTTTAGTATTTAATCTATGTTGTTTCTAACTGTTTCATTTTTATATATTTTTTATATATTTTTATTTCATGATAAAGATCAGCAACTAGAAATCATGTCTTCCCTGAAGTAGTCTAGTTCTTGGGTTTATCAGAGTATGTTCACTGTTTGAATTTGTTGGAGGAGGAGATCAGTAGTCTCCAGTCTGGATACTCAGCTGAGAAATGTGATGTGATACACTCTACATGCTAAAGATAGAACAATTATAGCTCCTACTCGTTCAGTCAGCAGCTACGCGATTCTAGTCCTAGCCTTTCACTGTGCGAGAAACTTAGGTACCTGATTCAAACCTGTAAATTCCACTTCTGGAGATGCATGCATAAAAGTGAGTAACAATTCTAAGCATTGCTGTTGTTTTCCTTGAGATTGAGAGTCATCTGATCAAGGTCATGTAACGTGCCTTCTGTTTGTAGTTCTGCAGTCAACACATCTATTAATTGGTGGTGTGATACCTTGAGCATATGAGGGACATTCTTCATTTGTCTCCCTCTGCTTCATATGAAAATAAAGGTGATGTGTTCACATACTTGTGTTCAGATTGTGTTACTATTTGAGCAGCATCTGACTGTGAATGTATTAATGTAAGCTTTTGGCTTTTCAGTAGATTTTATATGTAATATGTAAAATTTGATTGCCAATCTTGTTGAAAGATGTAGATTTTTTATCTCTTCCTCCCCCATGAAACATAGAAATCCAAACAAAAAGTTTTCCTTTGGTTCCAAGAAATTGACATCTTAAACAAACAAATGGGTAAAAAGGAGAAAGAAGTTACAGTTTGATGAAAAAATCATAGAGCTACTTCTTCCTCACTACTGCATTTAGTCTGAATGATATCGTCACTGAAGCCCATGCTTTTATATTTTGTTGTGAAATTGTAAGTGGGGAGTTTGGGTCTGAACCCTCTTGTGTTGTTTTTTTTTTGTTCTTTGTTTGTTTTGTTTTGTCATTTTTGTTTCCTTTTTAAACTAGATTTTAATTTGGTTGGATTCTAAGGACTTGTTTTCACTTGCTAGAATAAAAGCTTGTCTTTGACTATTCTGCTTTAACTTTACTTTCTAATTTTGCCATTCATCAAAATATTTTGACTGGTAATCATAAATACACCGTGCATATATGTAGGGCTGGGCGTATATGTCTCTTCTCTCATAATACACCTGCAGATTGAACAAATGAGAATTTGGTTTCTCTTGTTTTCTTAGAAAAAGCTTAATAATACTATTTTTTCACCTCTCGGAAATAATTTTGCTTTTGCAGAATAGCTCATTACAAGGAAAGAAGATGTAAAGAACATAATTTAGCAAGTATGAGAAAGGAAATTTTGTATATGTATGCCATTACATTCCTATTAGTGGCATACAGAATTGTTGAAGAGGTGGAACAGAATATATTATTTGCTAGAGTTATGGAAATGTGAACACTAAAATTATAATGAAATATTGGTAAGTGTTTACGATCTGTTCAGCATACAGTTACACTATATTTTAACTTTTATAATAAATATACATATGTTATTAAAAAATTGTCACTGATGCACATTATTGTACACTCTCACTGTATACCAAAGCCAGTCTATGATATTTTGTACTCTTTTTGCTCCCTTTCCAGCAGATCTGTACATCTGCAAATAGTGACAGGAGAAATGCTAAATTGATTTATTTTTCTTATTTTTAGTGCTCTCTGCTACGATACCTATCAGATATTTTTTAAACACCTTTCTTCTTAAGCAAAAAGGCAAAAAAAAAAAACAAAAAAACCTAAAAAGTCAAGGAATGGTATAAGGACCTGTTCTTCTTTCTGTATATAACATCAGCTGCAGGGAACATGTGTTACACTTCTGCCGTTCTTCCACCACCTATGCCAAACTCCTCAGTTGAGGTGACCTCTGAAGTGACTACTGCAGTGACTGATGCAGTTAATGAGATCCAGCGACACCATGACCCTGACCCTCTCATGGCCCTAGTTTTCCTCATCCATCTTCCTAGCTCCACAGGCTGTGATGTGCTGTGTGGAAACAGGATCAAGCAAGTGTGAATAAACAAGTTCAAAGCCTTCTGTCATGGCTGCCATCACAGAACATCGGGAAAATGAAACATTAATAACCTGGCGCTGGGGAGACATGTTTTTTTGCTATAGGAACACCTGGGGAAAGTACCACTTTTCTAGGTAATCAGTTATTTGCGTGCCAGGAAAAGTTTAAGACTTCTTTGAAGACTGCAAGATTTGTCCTGCCATTCTTCTTAGTCATGAAACTGGCAGCAGTCAAACAGAGATAGAATACATTATCCAGAATAATGCTGAAAAACTTGCTCAGAAAGAAGCACCCTTTGCTTGCATCATGTGTTTCATGGGCTTAGATTCACCAGAAGTAATTGGAGGGGTTTTGGTTTTTCAGTTTTTTAGTTTTTAACCTAATCTGACAAAACAGTCTGAGATGTATGGCCTTTATATTCATAATGTATAAATTATGCTTAAGGAGCATCTTACAAGTGGAGTTTATTTTCTCTTAAGCATTATGAGGAGGTGGGGGGGCAGTGTCATAATGTGATTTCAGCATTTAATTCTTACCTGCAGGTCAGTTGCTGAGATATTAAGATATACTTTCACTTTTCTGGTTCTGACAGTGGTTCAGGTAGTGTCTATCTTGTCTTTGTCAAGGCATTCCATTTATCCTGTGGCACTTCCTGATCCCTTGACTAGTTGGGGATTAAATATATTCATTTAGTTCAATGGGTCAGAGCTGTTGTATGGGCAGAAAATTACGGATGGATTTTCAGTTTCATCACCTCTGACTTCTGGCCTTAGCATAGTTCATCATCTTGAATGTTTATAACATATTTGCCTGAGCAATAACATGCTCAGCTACCTGTGTGATTACAGCTCTGAGTACTGGGTACATTGTATTTAGGATGTATAGGACTGGTGTCATAGAAATTAGAAGGGCATCATCTTTTGTGGTGATGAAAAACTCCCAAACTTCCACTAGTACTACTGGAGAGTTCACTAGTGTCAGTAGAAAGCTTAGTAAATTACAAAGATGTTCACCTGTGTTTTTCTTTTCCCGTGGTATTTCAAGGAATAAAAGTCCTTTTTGAAATTGAAGGAGCTTTGACTTTTCTATGACAGTTAACTAACTACATACTTATGAGGCAGAAAACAGGTAATGTTTTTTGGACTGTAAAACTAGAGTAGACTGTCTAGGTCTCTCTGGATAGCATCCTGTCCCTTGGGCATGTCAGCCGCACCACTCAGCTTGGTGTCATCCTTAAACTTGTGGAGAGTGCACTCGATCACACTGTTGATGTCGTTGAAAATGTTAAAGAGCACTAGTCCCAGTACTGACTAGTGAGGGACACCACTTGTCACTCTTCTCCATCTGGTCATTGAGTCATTGACAACCACTCTCTGGGTACCTCACAACCAATCCCTCATCCATTGAACAGTCCACCTGTCAAATCCATATCTTTCCAATTTGGAGAGAAAGATGTTATGGGGAATCATATCAAAGGCCTTCTTGAAATCCAGGGAGATGACATCAGTGGCTTTTACCTTGTCCACTGATGCAGTTATGCCATCATAAAAGGAAACAAGGTTGGTCAAGCAGGACCTACCCTTGGTGGAGCCATACTGGTTATCTCATGTCACCTCCCTCTCTTCCATGTGCCTTCCCTGGAACAGAGATGAGACTCACAGGTTGATAGTTCCTTGGGTCATACTTTCTACCCTTCTTAAAAATGGCTGTGACATTGCCTTTTTTCCAGTCACCAGGGACCTCACCTGGCTGCCTTGACTCTTCAAATGTCATCAGGAATGATTTGGTGACTACGTCAGCCATTTCTCTCAGCTCTCGGAGTTGCTTCTCATCAGGACCCATAGAGATATCTTAATTTCATTCCAGTTATTTTTACTGACTCACAACCTATCTTAGTTTAATATATTTTTTTTCTAGTCTGAAATCCTAAAAGTTAGTGTGAATAAACCGTGTTGGAGGTGATGCATTTCTGGTTTTCTAGGTTACAAAAATCAGACTGTATGTTGACATTTATGACAAAATAGGAAGATTCATGGGAGGTCTTAAGTGAGTGGAGAGGCTGTTTTAGACTTCATATCCTTGCCAAGGCTGATACAGTAACAGTGACTATCATGATGGAGAATTTAATCCTTCAAAAATTCTTCTAGTAATTAAGAACTATCTTCTCAGTGTTTGTTCTTGTTGTAATTACGCTAAACTTACGCTAAGGATATTTTCACTTTTCCACTATTCCACTTGTGAGAGTATTAATTTCATGTCTACTTTGTTTTGATCTTTAAAGCATATATTGCTATTTTTTCAGCTTCTCATTTCTCTGTACTTTACTGTAGCATTATCTGTCCTCATAGCATCTTTCCACCATAATTCTATAATGCTTTCTAAGTGTGGAGCACGGTGTATTAAATGTTGAACTAGTTTGCACTTGCATATGTATTCAATAACTAGATATCCAAGAGTTCCTTTATCAGTTAATTCTTTCCTTTTACAGAAGAAAAAAAAAATGCTGCAATATGGAATTGATTAGCAAGACAAATTCCTTCATTCTGGCTTTTGATTTTACTGAATAATTCTTGCATTTCCCATTTGCATTATGGACTTAAGAATGGGAGCTCATTTTTCTACTAGGTGTGGTTTTAGTTTGTTATGTAGGAAGTAATAAGAGAGGAGGAAGATAATGTGAAAAAGAAGGATAAATGACTGTAGTTCAAAAGAAGTATGAAGATGATATATTAAGAAAAAAATGAAATTTTTTGTTCTTCAGCAGTTAAGGCTCTATTGTGAGATTTTTCAATTTCTGCCTTTATTGGAATGTGTTATGAATTACGTATCATTTCAGAGAAAAAACCACTTAAAGTTATTTCCTCACAGTGACATATCCTTATTTACTGTAAGCACTCAAGATATAAAACAAAATTAGAGGCTCTTGATAAGGTTATTGCTGGATAAAAGGGAGATACCAGCCCCTATTACTGAAATAATGTAATATATGGAGCTATCCTGCAAGACAGCAGTTAGAGTTTATCTGCCATGCTCTTGTTCATTATGGATCGCAGTTCACTGGAGATACTTGCCGATGTGGTTGGATTTTTTTTATTTTTATTTTTTTTTATTTTTGTCTTAAAGTAAAGATGCTACTCTCCTACAGTTTGGAGTTTACTAGCTTTCCCAGTTAGCATATACGCCTTGCATGTTTCAATGGTGCTTAAACGTCACTTTATAGTGTATGTGTAGTTACTTTTTGTTAAAACTTATTTTTAGTCTTGATAATGATGAATAAGAGATTTAGTTTTTTTGGAATGTCTTGTGTTGTACGGAGATCTTCCATAGTTAAACTGGACACCAGCTTTGTCTAACATTAGTGCTGCTCAAGTGGAGCTCAGTGACAGAATAGATATTTAACAGTTGCATAAAAGAATATAATATAAATGTGCTATTCTACTGTTGCAGCCTCAGATACAGTATCAAAAATGATGGGCATGAAATTATAGAGAAGAATTATTTTCATCACTTAAATTGTAATAAAGCTTCTATGTTGGCACTGTATTAAAAATGACTTAAATCATGGATTCAGTCATATTCAAGATAAAAGGAGCCATAATTCTTATGGTTTTCAGTCTAGTGGTTTATTATTTTTATTATTATTCTTTTAAAGTGAGCCTTGAGAGGTTTTCCTTTCTACTGCTAGATCTTAACAAGTACCTAATTCCTAGTTTTCTTCTTTTAAAACATCATCAACTTTTGGCTTCCTTTAACATAAAAGTTTTATAGGGAAATCTTTTAATTGCCAAAAGTTTACAAGTATGTCATTTCAAACCTTTAAGGCCATATGCAGCAAATGGGAAAGATGACGTGGGAGGATCTAAACTTTATTGTTTCTTGGGGTTGTTTTTTTTTCCTATTATTTATTATTACTTTTTTTTTTAGTAATGATTATTTTTGTCCTGCTCCCTCCCCTCAGGATTAAATTAAAATTGTATTGCATGTAAAAAACAAACAAACAAACAAATCGGAACCAAACCTTTCAGTTAGTGCTTCTATCCATTAAATAATGAGTGGTTATTGTTCACACTCATAGGTTCTTCCATGAGCTCAAAACATTTTCACTACAAAGTGAAACTAAGTTAAACCTTTGCAGAAAGGAAATTTCTTCTTCCTGTTCAGTTATTAATATCCACTGAACACAATATTTGGTAGTATAGATTTTATTTTTCTCCTTTTAGATAGTAGTCCATCCACCTTTTGATTAGAATAGTTAATGCTATGGTTTTAGTTTTTCTGCTACAGATCTCCTCTGTTTAGAAAGTCATTAGTTACTTCTTTACCTTAGAAGAGTTTGTGAGGTGATGTGAATATAATACTGATATGAAATATTAAGATAACGAAAGTACCACAGGTAGCTGAGAGGTGTTTTGCTTCAGTTGGTATGAGTGAGCCCTGTTCACCCATTTGGTAAGTATTTAACCGCGTATGCAGCTTTAAATGCAAGTCACTCTTTTAGCCCAGAGAGACTTAATGTGCATATGCCTACTCATTTTCTTACGACTGCAAAGGCACATAACTTTCAACTTCATCCTTTGTTGGCTTTTTTTTTTTTTTTTTTGGCATCTTGAATATATTGGAAACGGAAAGTGATAAGGAGGCATTAATCTAGAGGAGATTATCCCAAAGCACTGAACAACACATATAGTACTTGAAATGACTTTTAACCCAAGGTTGACATTTGACTTGATTTACAGTTGACAATATCCTTTTGAGATCTCTGATTTATAATCAACCTCATTAATTCTTGTGACTTTTCTTGTTTCATTTTATTGACACATAAGCTGTATTTTTTTTTTTTTTTTCAGAAAATGAATTCCAGTTCTTTGTCACAATCCCCTGATACAAAAATGAAGTTGAACTACATGTATGCTTATAATATGACAATAGTTCTGCTCTTTCACTGGGGGAAGCATGCAGGAATTATCAAGTTAGACCCTAGAATTTGCATCAATTGTTGTGGTGTCAAAGCTGCCATATTAATATTCTTAGTTTTCCATTTCAGCGGTTAAGTATAATACAGATCAATCTAATGAGGTTTTAGGTACAGCAAGTACTTCTTGCTTTTGCAGCTGCGTGGTCTTTAGTTAAAAATAAGCTTTTTAAAAAATGTAGTGATAACTGATAAAAACTTGTATTTAAAAATAAAAGGTGAAAATAATTTGGTTGGAAATTAGCAAGTAGGAAAATCAGTTTTGTCTGAGGTTTTATTTTTTTATTTTTTGAGTGAAACATGCTATCATTGTATTGGGAAGCTATGTTTAAATCTTTAAATTTGTAGAGTTCGTGTTGAACAGGATTTTAGA
Source organism: Bambusicola thoracicus (assembly GCA_002909625.1). Classification (NCBI taxonomy): domain Eukaryota; kingdom Metazoa; phylum Chordata; class Aves; order Galliformes; family Phasianidae; genus Bambusicola; species Bambusicola thoracicus. Next base: position 11,351 of record PPHD01026363.1, read on the forward strand.
TGGTCTTAAATGAGTCTAAGGACGAAAACCCCTCTTACAGCAAAGAGCCCTCTTTAATTAACAATAGATGGCACTTACTGCTTTAGTATCTCAGTATGTTTTCCCACCTAAGTACTAGGATAAAAAATAAGAAAGCTTC
>PPHD01026364.1:0-11489 GCA_002909625.1 Bambusicola thoracicus
TCACAAGAGCTGAGCAGAGGGGAACAATCACCTCCCTCTTCCTGCTGGCCACCCCTTTTTTTAATGCAGCCCAGAACACAGTTGGCCTTCCGGGCTGCAAACACACACTGCTGGCTCATGTCCGGCTTTTCATCTAACAGGACCCCCAAGTCCTTCGCCGCAGGGCTGCTCTCAAGACGTTCTTCTCCCAGTTTTTATAAATACCTGGGACTGCCCCAACCCAAATGCAGCCCCTTGCACTTGGCCTTATTGAACCTCATTAGGTTTTCATGGGCCCACTTCTCCAGCCTGTCCAGGTCCCTCTGGATGGCTTCCCTTCCCTCCAATGATTTGCTTCCCTCATGGAGCAAATCATCTTGGGTGAGATCACGCGGCACATGCATGGCACCCAGGGGATCAGGCCCAGCCAGCATGGGTTCATATGAAAGGCAGGTTGTGTCTGACCAACCTCATCTCCTTCTACAACTGGGTGACCAGACTGGTAGACAAGGGAAAGGCTGTTGATGTAGTCTCCCTAGACTTCAGCATAGCCTCTGACACAGTCTCTCATAGTATTCTTCTGGGGAAACTGGCTGCCTGTGGCCTGGACAGGTATACCCTTCTTTGGTTAAGGAACTGGCTAGAGGGCCATGCCCAACAGGTAGTGGTTAATGGAGTTAAGTCTAGCTGGCGGCCCATTACAAGTGGTGTCTCTCAGGGGTCGGTACTGGGGCCCATCTTGTTTAATATCTTTATTGATGACCTAGATGAAAGGACTGAGTGTACCCTCGTAAGTTTGCAGATGACGCCAAGTTGGGAGGTGGCGTCAATCTGCCTGAGTGTAGAGAGGCCCTTCAGAGGGATCTAGATAAGCTGGATCTCTGGACCAAGGTGAATGGGATGAGGTTCAACAAGGCCAAGTGCTGGGTCCTGCACTTTGGCCACAATAACCCCATGCAAGGCTACAGGCTTGGGGATGAGTGGCTGGATGACCGTGAAGAGGAAAGGGAACTGGGGGTGTTGGTTGCTGCTCAGCTGAATGTGAGCCAACAGTGTGCCCAGGTGGCCAAGAGGGCTAACAGCCCTGGCCTGCATTAGAAATAGTGTGGCCAGCAGGACCAGGGAGGTGATCATCCCTGTACTCAGCACTGGTGAGGCAGCACCTTGAGTATTGTGTTCAGTTTTGGGCCCCTCACTACAAGAAAGACATCGAGGCCGTGGAGCTTGTTCAGAGAAGGGCAACAAAGCTGATGAGGGGTCTGGAGCACAAGTCTTATGAGGAACAGCTGAGGGAGCTGGGATTGTTCAATCTGGAGAAGGCTCAGGGGAGACCTCATTGCACTCTACAGCTTCCTGAAGGGAGGCTGTGATGAGAAGGGGTTTGGCCTCTTCTCCCAGGCAACAAACAGGACCCGAGGAAAAGGCCACAAGTTGTACCAGAGAAGATTTAGGTTAGACATAAGGAAAAACTTCTTCTCTGAGAGTGTGGTCAGGAACTGGAATGGCCTGCCCAGGGAGGTGGTGGAGTCGCCATCCCTGGCAGTGTTCAAGAGGTGTCTCGATGAGAGCTACGAGATATGGTTTAGTGGCTTGTGGTAGCAAGAGTAATGGGAGGTTGGTTGGAATAGATGATCTTATAGGCCCTTTCCAACCTTGAGATTCTATGATTCTGTGAACGTATGACTGCACCACTCAGCTTGGTGTCATCTGCAAACTTGCTGAGGGTGCACTTGATTCCATTCAATGATTCCAATCATTGATAAAGATGTTGAAGAGCGCTAGGCAGAATAAAACACAGTTTTACTGTCCTCAGATAAGTTTACCCTTTCCTAATAGTATATACATGTTATTGTGAAAAAGATAAAATAGCAGTATGGTCTTACCCTGAGATTCAGATGTCTTACCATATAGTAGAAATCCATGTGGTCTGCTCCAGAGCTGAATTTATTCTGGTTAAGGATATAGTCCACTTGCACTTCCTGCTCTTGATCACAGGGCACCACATCATTCCTGGCCTTGATCTCAAGGAAACTGTTGCTCTCAGAGTAGAAAGGTTTTAGCCAGTGGAAGCTCTTCTCAATCCCTGCATTCTGCCCATAATTGTCCTTGGTGCCATTTTCAAGGAAGTAGGTGCCCTTCAGAGTACAAAAACATGAATAAGCAATCAGTATGACATGACAAGAGCTTGAGACAGCTGCAAATACTAAGATTGTACCTGAGCTAGTTGGCTGATTACATATATGGTATGTTTAAAAAGTTCATATGTGTAAGATCAATACTGAAGTCAATAACACTGTCTCTTATGAAGTTTTAGCAAAAATCTAAGTTTAATATTTTGGCCACAATCTTCCTTTTCCTTCTGTATCTTTCTAAGGAGACACATCAACTTTTAACCATCTACCATGAATATAACACCCAAATTTTCTCTTAGTATTTCTCATTAGATGCCCTGAAGTATAACAGGTAGCAAAAGAGCCTTTGCATGATGAAGTTCTACTTCCCTGAAGAGAATCTAGGACTTTGCGAATAACAGCTGTGAGCCTGTGAACAAAATCTAGAGCCTGCCTGAAAAGATTACAGAGCCCAATCAAAATTAGGGAACTTCACCATGGATAGATTATCGCCTCAGGGGAAAACATAACATCATAGAGTCATAGAATCATAGAATCCTTAGAGTAGGAAAAGACCTTCAAAGGTCATCTAGTCCAACTCCCCTGCAATGAACAGGGACATGCATAGCAAAATTAGGTTGCCCAGGGCCTGATCCAGCCTCGCCTTGACGGTCTCCAGGGACAGGGCATCAACCACATCACTAGGTAACCTGTTCCACCTCACCTCCTCACCTGCCTCACCACCCTCACTACAAAAGACTTTTCCCATATATCCAACTTAAACCTACCCTCTCAGAGCTTGAAGCCATTTCCCCTTGTTCTATCACCACAGACCCTGCTAAAGAGTCTGTTCCCTTCTGTCACTGATTTTTTCACCTACATACTGTATTATCCTCCAAAACAACTAATAGTTTGTGGCTTTCAGCTGGAATGTCATAGAACCAGGTTTAAAATCATAGAATCCTTAGAGTTTGAAGGGACCTGCGAAAGCCATCTAGTCCAACTCCCCTGCAATGAACAGGGACAACACAGCCAGATCAGGCTGCTCAGGGCATTAGCCAGCCTCACCTTGAGAGTCTCCAGGGATGGGGCATCAACCATATCTCTAGGCAACCTGTTCCAGTGCCTCACCACCCTCACTGTAAAAGATTTTTTTCCTGATATCTAACCTAAATCTAACCTCCCTGAGCTTGAAACCACTTTGCCTTGTCCTGTCACAACAGACCCTGCTAAAGAGTCTATCTCCTTCTTTCCTGTAGCTCCCCTTCAGACACTGTAAGGCCACTATCAGGTCACCTCAGAGCCTTCTCTTCTCCAGACTGAACAACCCAAGTTCTCTCAGCCTGTCTCATAGGAGAGGTGTTCCATTCCTTGGATCATTTTTGTGGCCCTCCTCTGGATGCGCTCCAACAGGTCCACATCTCTCCTGTACCGAGGACTCCACATTTGGATGCAGTACTCCAGGTGAGTCCTCACCAGCACAGAGTAGAGGGGCAAGATCACCTCCCTCAACCTGCTGGCCATGCTTCTTTTAATGCAGCCCAGGATATGGGTGACTTTCTGGGCTGCAAGGGCACATTGCTGGCTCATGAATCCTATACCATCTGCAAGATTGCAGATAGTGGGAATACACATGTACTGCCAGGCTGGAAACAATGAATTCAGAAGTTGTGAAGAGGATACAAGTGCTTGAAAATGTGGTTTTGAAAGGGAGGTCAAGAATAGCTACCTGCCAAGCTGAGCCTGAATAAGATGTGCTGCTGCAGAAAGAGGGCAGCCATTTGAAATGGACTTCAGCAAAAACAGACATCAACTGCCAGTTCTGCTGAGCCACCTCCAGCACATCCCAGAGAAAAACAAGATATTTCATCTGAGGAAGTGGTCAGATTAAAGAATGATTTTCGTGAAGTCACTCACTTTCAGAAAAGTGAGAGAGGATACAAAAGATGGAGTAAGATCATGCTCCAGCTCAGGACAGCAGTGCACCTTTAATGAGTGTTTAGCTGAACTGTTTCAGCAAAGCTTCCTGTCTCTTGAGGAAGATGGAACCGGAGAGTAATTAAAGATGCTTCTACAGATATAGTCAAATGAGATCAGGAGCTAGAACACCTTAGATGTCTTCCACTTTCCTTTCCATTCCTCCTTACTTCACTGATCTTTTTTCCTGTGGCTGATGCTCACCGTCAATGAAACCAGTGAGCTGTTCCAGCTGGTGGTATTCAGTGAGAAGTGGACTTTCCCTTCCTCATCCGTGAGGAATGACAGGTGTGTCTTCTCATCATTTACATCAATTATTAGGTAGACCATTTCATTTTGGAGAGGAGAGTCATCACTGTGGCAGAACATCTGCAGACAAAAGTAGGAAGTTAGTACCCCCATTGTGTTATACTCCAAGGCTCTGTCAGTGCTTAGTATTATTCTTTTTTTCTATCATTAGTCTTTCTAAATCCTTCTACCCTTCAGACAGATTGGAAGGATCCAAATAAAATCTGAATTTGTGTGCAGCAGTTCAGAACCAGAAATAAAGGGTAGTGCAGCCAAATAATACACATATATTAGGAATGGAAAAGGAAATCTACTTGGATCCTAAGCCTTTTCTTGGACAATGCTCCAAGATCTCAGAAGACTAGAAACGGTCTTGTCTCCAACAACTTAACTGTTGCTGTTTCTTGCCTTCATTCATGCTGGAGTTAGTACTGGCCCAGATAGAACAGTTTTTAGCCCCAGTGGGAAAGCTGTCCTAGCATCATCCTGGGAACTTGAGTCAGAAATGACTGTTAGTGAATAGATATACAAAGCTTTAGTGATTTGCCAAGTTGCCATTACCACTTGGATGGCTGTCCACAGGGAGTAGTATCACTTCGCTTCCACCACACCCATTCCACATCCCTTATACCACATAGAGTAGTTTCAAGAGCTGCTCCTGAAGAGCCTTGCAGAGACTGCAGCTGGCTTTAAAATTCCCATCCAGATAAATTACTAGGTTAGGGTGATGAGAAGAAATTGCTTTTATAGAGGGCTTCACTCACAGATGCTGGATACCAGCAGAGCAGCACTTACTCTCCTAAAGACTGCTTCCTTCTGCCAACAGAAAACAAGACTTATGATGTATTTTCAGAGAAGGGACCCATGGGTGTTACCTGCCCTGTGTATGGTAGTCCACGCTTGTAGAATGGATGGAGATTGATAAACTCTATAGATTTCATTCTTGTCACAATAGAAATTCTAGAAAAATCTTTAGTCTGTGCTCCTGTTTGGAGAGAGAACAAATCTATTGAACTCTAGCAGTGCTCTTAGAGAAGCAGAAGACAAGAAGGTACTTCTAAGCCATATACAGCATTTAAATTTAGAAGAGAAAATACATTCAGTATGTATATATAGTGTATAATTCCTTCAGTCTTTTGGGGACATGTGCATTATGATGGAGTGCATATAAGCACCTATTTCTCTTTATTGCTGACTAAGAGAAATCATATCATAATTGTTTAGTTATAGAAAACTACACTGTAGGTGCCTGAAAGAGGCTTGAAGAACCCCACCCACAGTGTGGCATTCCAAAAACTGGACACCTCCAGTTCTCAGACCAATGGGACATTAACATTTATGCTGAGAACATACCTCCTTATAGTCAATATTGTGGCAGACTAAAAGGGAGCAGAATGAAATTCCTGACAGCAGGACTGTACATAAGCAGCCTTGCCTGAGGTTTAGCAAAAGAGAGGACAAGATTCTGGGTACAAACTGCCTGTCAGGATGGTGCACTACAATTAAAAAGAACTGTGAGAGTTTGTTCCATGATTTTTCCAGGGCTTTTCAACTAGCTGAGAAACACCTTGGTGTTCAGGCAATGACTAAAATGACATCTACCTGCTAGTGGAGATGAAGGGTAGAGAGGATTGGGAAATCTGGTAATAATAGATAGAGGAAGTACTAGAATAAAGACCATCATCATAACAGAGGACTATTGCTTTCAAAAGGAATTCAACTACTCCAGGAAGGTCAAAACCAAAAAATTTCAAACAAAGAAAGGAGAAGCCTGCTACAAATAATGGAACTCTTCATATATTCTCCAGTACCTGTTCCAATTTCCTCCATTTCTCCTATCACAATTATGCAGCTGTCAGATTCATTTAATTCCAGAGCCTTTGTCTTTACTGTAAATTTAGCACAGCCATTCTTGTCTGTCTAGAGAAATCAAAACACAAATAGAGAAAGAGTGTGATCTGGTGGTAGAGGAGCTGTTTCATATATGGTGGGTAATCCTAAAGAAATATTTCTAAATACTTATGGAACAGAAGGAAGCTCAAAGCCTCTAACTGCACAAATCCATTGTGGATAACAGCAAGAGAAGAAACTCACATGCTTGGATTAAAGTCACCAAAAAAGTGGCATTAAAAAAGTTCTTCAGTTAAATCATACAGTGGTTAATTATGTCAAAAACAAACTCAGAAGGAGACTGCACTAAGCCTAGATTCTGCACCTGAGTGACCACGTGCCCATCTGAGTTACAGGCAACCTTCTCCCTAATACCTTATGGCCCTTGTGAATAAAGGCTGACATGGCATTCCAATCACAACTGTCTCTGTGATGTGACCTAAAATTGTCACAAAATGGGCATTCAGCTAGTTACAGATCTCAAGAGGTGTGCCAAGCATTAAACAGAGATTGGGTACAGACAGTCTGCCATGAGAGTTGGGGTGGACAAAGTGTTTTTAATTATGTTTGTTGAGTTCTCTTGAGAACCTTGCAGGGCTTACTGCATGATGTGTGAGAGGAAGCTGGCACTCATTTGGCATTTTGCACAGCTAAGACTACAGCATTTCAGATGGAGATAATTTGCTACTGGATGAATATTTAAAAATGCAGCGATCCATCTGGATTTTTCTATTCTGACTTGCTGCTGGCTGGCATGATATTTAAAAATGTTTTATTGTGACTTTCAGACTCAAAAAGGTGCATTTGAAAGCTGTAAGAAATACTAGGCTTGCAGCTTAACCACAAACATATAATGAGCATAAATGTGCAAAAAAGTGTAACTAACACTGGACACAATCTTTGACAGGACACTGGTAAGCTTAAGATATATACTATATCCTATAAACTGTATATCCTATAAACTGTAGGAATAGAGCAACAAATAGTGCATTGAGTCTGTGACTTAATGCTCTGATACCACAGTTACTGGTGGGAGCAGACACAGGACTGAATAGATTAATGATCTGATTCTACATAATATCATACAAACTCCTTGAAAGACCAAAGGCACGATTACTTTTAAAGTGCTTACATCTTCTCCTGAAACAGTGAGTCAGATATGGGCAGCCAAAGCAGTATTTAAAGAATAGAGTCACAGAAAGATAAATTGTCTGATTAGATCTAACAAGGAGGAAGAAACTAGATTAAACAGATTTCTGTGCATTAGGGGTGCAATCAGGCAGATTAAGGGGACAGACAAATAGACATTTTCATCAGGTGATACTTTCCTCTCTCTTATTTGTTCACCTACCCAGCTCTGTTGCTTCCTCATCTCAGAAGAATTTGAGAAATCATTCATTTCAAACTGTAACAATGTGATAAAAGTAATATCTATTTTCCCTTGAACAGGCTTTCCATAGGTATACCTGTGTCAAAGGAGAGAAAAACACACCTGAAGATGAGCTGCTTCAGCAGAAATTTTGAACCAGGTCCCCTGCCCTATTAAGGGTTAAGTGGAGCCTGAGAGAGTGTATCTTGTTTGCTCAGAAACATCATCCCTCAAAATCAGTTTGCATCCCACTTAATCCACTATATATTGGGAATGTGTTTCAGGCCACCATCTCAAGTGCATGCTCTCTAACCAGCAACCTTAGTATCCTTCAGCATCATAGTAAATGACTTAGGTAAAAAAGACCTAGCTCGACAGAGTGATTTGGCTCCCTCAACAAGAAGTTAATGTAAGACCACTGTACCAACAGGCCACTTCTCTGCTTCTAACAATCTAGAGGTGATTATGCAGCCAAAGGACAGATCACAATGGTACATACTTGCCACATAACTTCAGCTGAAATTCCTCATTCTCTGTACTGATGAAGGGAGGGTGCTCAAACTTTAATTCAAACTTTGTCAGCTCTGCAAACAGATGCATGGAAAACAGAAAGCTACTGACCAAGGGAAAAAAAGTTATACCTTACCAATTAGAAATTCTGCTATAGCTACAGTCCAAATGAGGGGAAAAATTGTAATATTCCCATTTACTTATCCCCATGCTGTGACAGCACTTACTCCTCTGCCTGTGCCTCCCTCTGCTGCTACAATTCCACAAAGAACTGCTTTCTACAGCTCAGTCAGCCATAAACACTGTAAACAGCACAGGGTTTTATTCTTACACATCACTGCAAGTGAATGGGGTTAAGATGTCATGCTGCTCCTGTTATGGCAGCTAACTGAAGTGAACAGTATATTTACCTTAGAAGAAGGAAACAATGAGCAGCACAACTGCTCATCACAGGGCCCAACTACAGCTAGAACAACATGCTAGACTACAACCTTTCCTTTGTACCCTACTTAGATGCAGAACCTCTAGAGTTCCAGAGGTTCTGACCACGTCCCCAGTCCGCTCTTCTCTGAAAGCAAAAGGTCTGATGAACATGGCCACATCACCCTCGTCTTTCTCTAGCTATCCACAATGCTTTTCCCTCACTTCTGCTGTCTGTCTTACCATATTCTTTAACACTGAATGTTTTTTGAGCCACGTCTTGCACTGAGATGATATATTCCCCAAGGGCTGCTTCAGAGGCCAGGGGAAAGGATAGATCCACAATGCCATGTCTTGACTTTACGTTTAGCCATTCAGCAATGCGGTTATATTCAGGATCCTATTTGGGAAAGAACATTCAGAGCCACCAAATCAAATGGGAAAGAGCAATCAGAGCCACTGACAGCATGGGTACTCCAACAACACTCAGGCACAAGAAGGCACTACCAAGACTTACCTTAGCCTCAGGAAATAGCACCCCTTGCCACAGGCGAGATTCCTTCTCTCTTCAGTATCTTTTCCAGTATCTTATCCAGTAACTTTTGAATTGCAAAGGCTATCAGTAAAGGTACTGGGAAGTGGTAGCACCATAATACCTTAGGAAAGACAAGCAGCTGTGCTGCATCTACTAATCATTTTGCTTTGTGCTTTTTGCTCTGTACAGACAAGTTTTTGGGCTAAGATTCACTACTGCTTCTAGCTCAGCTATGAGCATCACAGAGAGCTGGTTTGAATGAAGAACCCAAGCCGACCAGGTAGAAAGGTCTCTAACTGACTTATTTATGGGGTTACATTTGTGGTGCAACTCAGCCTAGGAGTGAAAGGGCACAGAGGAAGAGACAGATATCTCCCTGTGGTCAGATATTCATCACTTACCTGCAACCATATCTGGAGATACTGTGAAAAGAAGAGAGAAACCAGCTCAGTTTTGTGTAGACCTAAATAGCATCCATGTACACCAGAAAAGTTCTGCTCCATCCAGATCCTACGTTATGCATCTGACAAGAACATAACTAGAACCTCCAGTTCTAGTCTACACTGCAATCTTTTTCCAAGAGGCCAACAGATGAGTGGTTTCCCTTCAAAGATGATTTGTCCCTATGATTTAACAGGCAGGCAGGGAGAAGTCTCTTACATGAGCCTCTCAATACGTATCATGCCTAGGCTCCTCCTTCTGAAAACGCACAGGGTTATACTCACCTCATTTTTAATGACCATAAGGTCATCACCAAGGCTCACAATTCGAAATTTCACTGGAAATAGAAAGAGGAGAGTAAAGCATTCTGAGTGCAATATATCCTTGCACATATACTCTTCTCCTTTCCTCTGCTCCATTATTTGTGTTTCTCTTAATTTACCTCAGTAGTATTCTGGTCTTTCACCAAACAGCTTTCCCTATCACCTATCCTCTAACACCTCCCCACCTCATCCCACCTTTGTCAAGGAGATATACACACAGATGCATGCTGTAGAAAATCGTTTTTACCTGGACAGATTGTAATAAAGTATAAAACAGTGGTGTTTGTCTTTCTGCAGCCTGTTCATATTGTGAAAACTCTGGAGCAAGTCTCCATATTTATAAAACTTGGGGGTGCAGTAAGCACACAGCATCTATGCAGTGTCTCTAAACTCTACTTAAAGGTTAAAAAGCATTCAAAAAATGACAGCAGATTCTCCAGTGTTTTGGAGACTTCTGGCTTTCATTTTAGGCCTCACAAGACATACTTGCCCAGAATGACACTCAGGAGCAGCAGGCTGAGCATTTGATGCAGCATGGCTCATAAGAGCGCATTCTGATTCACATTGTTCCTGGAAAGCCTGAAAATAGAGATCTGCTTTCTTCTAGTTCCAACAAGCTTAGCTTGATGCACTTGATGAAGATTTCACACCAAATATGGCTGCTACTTTTGATCATTCCTCCTCATTTCCGCATCACCTTCATTCCTCACCTGTTTCTCCAGGTTTGTAGAAGGCCTTGTCTGTCTCTATCAGAGTAATGCTTTTCTGGGGCTTGACCAGAACCTTCTTGTAACCCTCAAAGAGCACACTGTCACTGCTGCGTATCAGGACATGAAGAAAAACCACCTCTTCTGACTGTCAAATTGAAAAAAACAACTGTCTAAGACTTTGAGTAGCTTGAAGAAGAAACTGAGGTCCCCCTCCTACTAAAAGCTTCAACTTCCTTCTTTCCCTCCACTCTCCTTTCCTTTGTCATAGTCTATTCCATATTCCTCTGTTTCCTCATTTTTTCTCTGCCTTTCCCCTTATCATGCTTGTGTCTTTCTATATTCCCCCCCAACACACACCTTATAATCTTTCCCACCCTGCATCTCCTCCCTTGAATATGGTTCAAACACAAGACAGATGGAATTCCTGTTTGTAAGAGGAGAGGCAGGTGTCTTACTTGTGTAGCTGAAGCATCTGTTTCCGAGGAATTTAACTTTGGCACCTAGGTTGATTGATATAAGAGAACAGAAAAAAAAGTCATCAGAGACTTTTTATCTTAACCTAGAAGTGAGACATTACCTCATTTAAACAATCCTCAAATTCCTGAGTCCAAATTTCACTACATGAATCCGTCTTTAATGCACTTGATATTATGGGAGAAGAAGCAATCACCATCTTATTCATGAATGTAAGAGTGAACTATCTAACATGTCATTCTCACCATCCACAGAAATGCAAGATTTTTGACAAACGAGATAAAACCACAGGGAGGTTGGATCTGGAGCTGACCAAGGCAGTTATGGGAAACAAGATAGTGGTCAGGCAAAACTTTGGACATCTCACTATCAGAAAGACTGAGCTTATCAGGATAAAGGCTTTTGTTTTGTTTTGTTTTGTTTTGTTTTGTTTTGTTTTGTTTTGTTTTGCAATGTTTTGTT
>PPHD01026365.1:885-11488 GCA_002909625.1 Bambusicola thoracicus
TTTTTTTTTTTGCTTGTTGTTGTTAGTCCCAAAGGAGATAAGTTTGCTTCTAAGTCAAATTATCTCAAAATGGGAGCCTTTGTTTTCAGTCAGGTTGTGGCAGTTTAATGAGGTTTGTTTGGGTTTTAATTATAGCTAATACTCTCTTTAACCACAAAGAGTCTTACTGTATTGCAACTGTCAACAGCACACATGATTATAGCTCTGAGGAAGAAACAGAAAATCAGATGGGGATTTGCTAAAAATCAGGCAGGTGTAATTTACCTTGAAGTATTCTACTACTGTATAGCTATTATTTCCAACTTCTGTTACCAGCACTCACAAATCATTACCAGCTCTTTAAACAAAGGAATTACCTTCTAAAAACAGAAGAGGCATAATATTTTTCCCTGAAGTGATTCACCCGTATTTCAAGATGTTTATATACTGTATAGAAAACAGAAATACAGACTAATACACTGTACATTTGCAACGTAAATAAAAAAGAGATATATGCCAATATGAAATACCAAGTGCCAGAAAATCAGTATTAAACTATTTTTTTTCCTCTTTAATTCTGAGAAATAAAAGTCTTTGTTTCTTATGAGAAAAGATTTCACACATTTACTTGTGGGCACAGTGTTCAAGATGCCATAAATAATTCCTGCAGCTCCGATCGAGTAATCGCATGTCACTGACTGCAGGAGGGAATGAGAGAAGTCTGAGGCACTGGTCACAAACAGGCGCCAACTGGGAGTACTCCAGAAACAAGGTACTCAGCAACTCCAATGACCAGAAATGAAGGCAGGCCACAAATCCCTATGAAATACTGCACAGGCAAAAAGCAGAACCTCTTTTTTTCATTTTCTTTCTTTCTTTTTTTTTTTTTTTTTTTTTTTCCTTCCTTTTACCTGTAAAGAACTAGTCAGACACAGGATATGAGCCAGAGAAAAAGAATAATCATTACTTTCCAGGGAGTACACAGAGGTGACTACATAAACAGGGCAGAGATAAATGACAAAATTCGTCACATTCTGGAAGTGCATATCCTTCAGCTGCCATTGGGATTGTAGTGATTCAGATTATCCTGCCTCAACAATTCAGGGTTTTAGCATTAATTTTTAATGCAATTAATCTGCTCTCTATTATACATTTCTTATTTCTGCTTTTTACTTGTTTGCAGTACTAGGCATATGACATGCAAAGCGCTCTGCTTCCAGCTGGCATGCTGCAGTGATACGCATACATACTGGGCACCTTACTGCAGTAAGCTTACTAGCTTACAGGCAGGACAGACTTGCAAATAATAATATCATTCTCAAAGACCTATCTAAACAGAAATATTTTGCACTTCACTGAAGCTGCCGAAAAAACAAGTCATGCTGAGTTAAAGGTTTTGTAAAGCCAAGAATTCCTTCTCTTTTCAAATCAATAACCACATGCAACTGTTACAGTTTCCGCTTTACTGGTTTACAAAAGTACAAGTGATAACACTGGGCAGTAGGATGACTGAAGTCTATAAAGCAACTGATGTCACCTATGGTTTTAAAGAAAAATCTTATCAAAATATACATCCCAAACAAACCATATGAGTTCTGTGAAGAAGAAAAAAGAGAGCCTCAGCAATTGTTACTGCAAATCTGTAATAGGCAACTTAAGAAACCCTAACCTACAAGGTCTCTTTCTCTTCGTCAAATACGCTGTGTAAAAAATGTACGAAGTCTAAATTTATTCACACAACAAATATTTCCTGATAGGTCTTCAGGAGGACCCCTGGGTCATCTAGCACATTCCTTCCAACTAGTGCAGGAAAGATGGCTGCACTAAGCTACCCAAGCGTTTTATTTAGCATGCTTTTGTATGCCCTGAAGGACAATGCCTTGCTGACCTCTTGCCAACCGCTCACTATGTCTAATTGACCTCCCTGGGAGAAAACTTGCCTTGTTTAGCTTCAGGTCATAACTTTCTGTTAGACCACCCATCATCACCTCAAATAATTCCTCCTCCTCCTCCTCTCATGTTTCTTCTCAAATATGTCAGTTATACTCCCGTAGGCAGGCTGTCTATACTGTGCTCCTGAGACCTGTCGTCACAGGTCATGCTCTCCTATCCTTTTATCATTCTTGACACCAATCTTTGAACTGTTTTCATATCTCTATATAGTGCAGAGCTCTTAATGATAAAAGCAATCCCTACAAAGGTACTTCTACTTGCAATCAAAAAAACCATATCCATTGGCAAGTGGAAGTCAGGCAGAACCCAGCTGCCTCTATAGGCTGGTCTAGGGAGCCTTCTGAACCTCACATCCTGGCATAGGGGCCAAAGACAATAATAGCCGTGTGCTCCCCCTCCATCTCTCACTTACTGAATTTTCCTCTCTTCTTTCTATATATCTCCTTGCAGGGAAATCACATCATCTGGTCTTCAAAAAAATAACAATTCACTTCTGTTCTTACATGCTTACTTGTAGGTGAGATTGGTCTTGCTTGCAAACTGAACAATGGCACCAGGCCAAGCGCACACATGAAGGACTTCTGCAGGTGGGGAAGGAAGCATTTTTCTTAAAAGGATTAAGGAAAGATGTGCTCCATAGATGAGGTTTGCTTTAATCCCAAAGCATAACCTTTAAACACAAAACCAGGGATGGCTGATGTTTTATAAATGTATTTACATTCTGTTTTCTGAATACACCAATTACATACTTATACCTATCCCATCGAAAAGATTTTTTTTCCTCTCTTCCTCCCTTCTCTCAAAGTCACAGCAATTTGCTTTCTAAAACCTTTGAAAATGTCGGTAATCTCTGCTGCAATGAGGCTGACACATCACAGAATCTGGCCCTGAGAATACAAAGCCACTAATGTAAAAATGATGACTAAACAAAAACCAAGAACGAAAAAAAATCCTAAAATTGAGTTCTTTTGTGCTTTGGAAAGGTTTTCATAAATGAGATTTCAGAGTCCTCTAACTCCAGATCTCATCTGAAGTTAGATGGGATCTCTCCTGCCCACCCAAGAGATGATGAGCAGGACTAAAACATGGATCCACATTTTTAGAGGGAAAAACGCATCACTTTCAATATCAAACAAGCAAAATAAATCCCGTGCTAGCTTCAAACGACTGAGAGGGATGACTTTTGCTTAGAAAAAACTGTTACAATCATTCATGACAGGGTTCATAATCCAGACAGTCTGAGGAAGTCTCTTATTTTTATTATGAATTCCACAAGAGGGTCTGTATGAAGCACTTCAAAAAGAAAATAAAAATCAAGATTTTTCATTTAGCCAACAGATTCTAATCAAAACTGGCTGAAGTTTTTCTGAGAGACTTTTCCTCAACTACAAAACTTCACCTAAGCAACTGATCTTAATAAGGAATCTCCGCTACGTACAGAATGTACATTGCCAGAAATTGTACATGGGATCACAGAGTGGCTGAGGCTGGCAGGGCCCTTTGGGTCCATCGGGCCCAACCCCAGCTCCAGCAGGGACAGTCAGAGCAGGAGCCCAGAGCCATGTTCATGTGGCTGCTGAAAGTCTCCAAGGAGGAGATGCTACAGGCAGCCTGTGCCAGTGCCTGTCCCCCATACAGGAAAGAAGTGCTTCCTGAATTTTTGGAAACAAAGCATTAAATCCAACTTCTCTTTAAAATCTAATTTTTGAGTTAAACAAAACAAACAAACAAAAAAAAATTAAGAAACCCCAATTTTAAAAAGCAAGTCCGATTTTTTCTTCTTAAATTGCTATTTATCTCTTAGAGATTTATTTTTTCCCGCAAATATTAAAAGAAAAATTGTTTAAAATCCTCAACTTCCAAGCTGTATTACTGCTAGTTGTCCAGCTTCAGTCTTTATCTTATAGCATGAAATATTTACTAACTGTGGAAATACGTAAATCAAAAGGCATTTTCCTTCTACTGCTGTACCTTGTGAACAATGTATTTCTGTAAATTATACAAAAGCGTGTATTTCAATTAAGCAGAAAGTTATTATTCCAGACCATCTGAACTTATACTGCTGATAATCAGCTGCGTTTACTGCCTATGTCCAGCCTCCAGTAGTGAGGGATTCTTCCCTACCTCACACACCTTGCATCTTGAGTCTTCTGAGAGCTCCTTTCAAAGATTTACATTTTCTTTTATAAAGCTTTTCTGAATCAATCAAGATTCAATACAGGAAGATTGCCAAATAAATTACTTTCCATTTCTGCCTACAGTTAAACTCCTGCAGGGATCTGGAAATATATCAAGATCATTAGCCTTAATGCCGATAATAGACACTGCTTTAAGGTGGAGTGAGTAGTGAAACAGTTTAATACATTAGCCCCTGCACTCTGAGACCTGCAGGGTCCTGGCCAGGCTTGCACGTAACTCCTGTTAACATTTGCAGGAGTCTGGGACACTGAAAGGCAACAGACCTCTTAGCTGGTGCACATCATAATAAAGCTTCCATATTTTAATTTCTTGGTTCAGCCTTATCTCTGGTTGGTTAAAAAAAAACAACAAAAAGCCCAATTCTTCACTAATGAACATACGTGAAAGTTAGGCTGAGGATCCAACTCGTGTTCTCAACTCTGATATATAAATGCTCTGCAAAATAATCCATTATTTAATATTTTAAAGGCTGGATAAAACTAATTAGTGCCAAAAATTAGCCCTTAGCACAACATTAATTATGAGTTTGCCCAACAGCCATATCCCTGTCCTAATGAGTATTAATGACTCCAAGAAATCATCAAGAAAAAGGCAAACATACGATTCCTACTTTGTACTTGATAGAACACTGTGATTCAGCTGCCAAACATCAGTAATGCACACTTTTGCAACAAGTCTGGAGATTTCCAAAGATGATATTCCCAAACATGTTACGTTTCATTTCTAATATACCATTGTAGATTTTCCTGTCACTTGTAGACAGTGGTTGAAATCCAAGTCAAGAGTATTGGTATGAAAGACAACCAAGAAAAAGAATTATTTCCCCACTGAACTGTGTTTTACACAGAAAGTGCCCATCTGGCCACCACCACCCCATCTGCATTTACTGCAAAGTTTGCATTAAATGATGTATGCTACATTTTTATACTCTGAAACTGATCTGACAAAGAACATTTGATGCTTACCAACCACCACTGTCAAAATCTACCACTTCCGAAAACCTGGCCAGGTATCAGATAAGTCATCATATACATTCTCGAAATGATGATAAAAATAACTGTTCACTGACCTCGTTAATAAAAGTCTGGGCTCCCCGCGGGCTTAGGAGTAAGATAGCCCTTCGTAATGTGTCCCGATAACGGTTCAGCTCTTCTGTTTTCATTGTAGTGAAAAGGTTGGCAAAGACTCTGCTGATGTTCCTGTCCACTTTTTGTAATGACACATCAAGTCCCAGCCTGGAGGCCTGATCGAGAAATCCCTGCAGTCCGCGTATATCTGTAACATAGGAGCAAAAAGAAAAAAAAAAAGGAAAATAAAAAAAGAAAAGACGGCTGCATCAACCTCTGCCAATTAGGCAAGCATCACAAATTAGGTGGAAAAATACTCCTTTCTTCCTGCAGTGCTGTCAGAAGAGCATTCCACACAGCCTCACAGGTCTAGGGCAGTACTTGCCCACAGCTCAGTTTCATAGACAACGGCAATAGGGAAAACCCATCAGTTCCCTTCCCTGGAGGTCTCTGAAGCCCTATTTGAAAGAGCAGAACATGTGGCTGCATGGCTGTGGAAACCTCTTTCAGCAGCTCGAGGCCACAGGGCTGAACTCTGCACAGAGACCGTCCCACCCCAAGCAAATCACAGCTCAAATGAAGAAAGCCAACAGGAGATGGTGAGGCAGGGGGATAAAGATCTCACCCCTAAGCCTCTCCCCTTCTACTACAACCTGTCTCATATAAGATCATGCATGCTTTTCTCTTAAAAAAAATTAAGGTGTTCAGGTTACATACAGCCCTCCTTTTTTCTTCCCCCCTTCTACCCCTTCTACAAATCTATTGCACAGTACACAAAGCTCAAAACTGTTAGGATATATTAAACTGTAAAAAAAACAAAAAACAAAAAAACATTTCAATAGGGGAAATTATGCAAACAAACCCTTCAAAATCTGTTTATTTGAGCTCTGTCCCTCAACTTCAAGCTGACTGAACAAAATAAGTTTTGCTAACCCAGTTTGTTAGGACATTAACATGGAAGAACACACATTTCATTATACTTTCATGCTGAAAACTGCTGGTTCAAACTGTACTCTGTCTTCGTGACTATCAGCATTTTTCAATAATAAATGTCTGAGTTTTTTATTTTGTAGTGAAATTTCAAGCAAGGAAAAGGTCAAAGCTTATATTGAACCAGGTTGCTCTCAATATTAATAGTGACCTGACAGCGGCTGTATCGTGTCATAAGGAGCCCTTAATTTTATTTCAAATATGTATAACTTGTCTTGATAAGAAGGTATTTTTAACTCTCCTCATATCCACTTCTCACACTTCTATTATGAAAGTTCCTGGGTGAGGCTGAACAGTGTATGTTAGAGTAACCATCTAAATAGGTAGCCTTTTTAAAGCAAGAAGAAGAGAACATTGGGGACAGACAGTTTCATGGAAGGCAGCATTGCTACTTTGATAAATTGCAGGGGTTACCCACCGTAACTCTAACAATTTTATCTTAAGTACATGAGGAAACTGGAAATATGCTGACTGATGAGACCCATAGAACCATGGAAACACAAATGCAACCATAATGGTTGTAGCCAATGGACAGGCCCAGGGAGGAAGCCTCCATCAGGGCAGCCTCACCCTGAGCCTTTCATTCACAGCAAGCATCTCCATCCCCTAGACCACCCCCGGACACAGAACCAGGCAGCTAGCAAAGAGGAACGGGCATCTTTTTTCTTTTCACCCAGACACAGCCCTCTTGAGCAGGCTGGGCGCTGGGGCAGCAATGGATGAGAGCCAGGTTCTACCCTACCCACCAAGCAGAATTTCATTAACTCACCACCCCACCATCCTCAGCATATCAGAGAGATATTTACTGTTCCCTCTTCAGAAAACTTTACTACAGCACTAATGATCTCAATATCTATAAACTAGATTGTAAAACCTGTTTTTGTTTGTTTAATTCTGAAAGTAAGAAAGTTCTATTTGATAAAATTTTAATTATCAATACCATCGGCACCACTGAAGAGAAGGAATCAAAATCCAACCTTATTCAAGAAAGCAGAATTCCTTGTTGCCTCATATGAATAAGTTCTTAGATCACTACTGATCTTGGCGTGACATGACCATGAAATACATATATGAAATCCTTCCTTCTTTCCTCACAAGAGAAGTGTACTATGAAACATAACAAAACTATCACCCTGCCAGGTTGCACCAGCTGAAGGTCTTAAGTGCAACATCAATTAAGGTAAATAGCAAATACTAGATCCAAAAGTAAAACACTGGAAGTTACCTCAAGTATATTCACGCTTCTATCTAAACATGAAAATGGATGTTAATGTGATTCACTCAGATTCAGGAAAGAGTCACCGTTATGGAGAAACTTCAGAAAAGAACAGAAACGAAGCTAGTGATGCGACAAGCACAGTAGACTTAACTTGGACAGAATTGTTAAGATGATGCCTCCAGCCAAGCCCATGCTCAGGACTGGTGCCCTCGTGGGGTTTTGCTGGTGACACAGGCAAGCCCAAAGCACCTCCACCATACAGCGGTTATCTGCTAGGAACGCTTAGTCTCCAAAATCCTGAGTCACTGAGGAGAGGATAAGTTGGAGTATGCAAGAGGAATTCAGCACTTGTATAACTGCTAAGTATTGCAGGTTGCTGAAATAATGACAGTGACAAACAACTGCTGTCTACAGGTTAAAGCATTTTATTAAAGTTGTCAAGCCAAGTTTAGATTTTACTAATTTAAATTCAATAAACTTGTGTTCATTGCTATACAAATGCTCGCTTAAAGGGTCTGTGATACTAGAAAAATACTTTTTTAATGCCGTTTAGTCCTTCAAGAATGACTGTAGTGCTTGACAAACAGTAAGAAAATATGTTTACAAAACACAGCTTACTAATAACCTGATGTCTGTGTAAGCATCTGAAGTCATCACTGCACAAAGGAAGGTTGCTTACCAAAAAGTGACCATGCTGATACTGCTCTAGGTTTTTTTGCCTAATATTCTCAACTGACCCTCCCAATTACTGGTTAGAAAAATTACCGTAAACCAGCATAAAATCCTTCATGTATATGGTAAAAGAATTTGTATTTGCAAGAGCATTTTGTATTCTCACACAGCATTTTGTATTCCCTCACAACTTTTTTCCCAAAGGAAAACAGCCTACTTCCCGATTTAAAAAAAGGGAAAGGGCTCATATTTTTTCCACCTTGACAACAAAGCAAACTCTGAGATGGAAGAAACTGTCCAAGCTCAAGTGTACAAACACAATCTGTCAGTTTTTCACAGATATAAATGAACATGAATTTATTCAGTGTTGGCAATTAGAAAGAATTGCATGACTGTATTTCTCAATGCTGACATGCCTGTTCCTACACGACACTGGGGAGGCAGGCAGAGAAGACTTGGTGGGAACTCAGAAGTGGAAGTGGGAATTGAAGAGCAATTTGCAAGGGTGAGTAACCAATTTAGCTGCCTGACTAATGGGACCTTTCTTCTCAAATAATTATTTGCTATTGTTACCAAGAGGACAATCAATTCTTAAAACGTATGAGTACAGAAACACACAAACACATGCACATATGCAGGAGCATCTGCTTATAAATCATAATGAATTAAGCTCAGCTTTATTTTGTCTGACATAACACATAAGAAAATAATTTGATCTTCTCATCTTTTTTTTCCTGCATTTAGTAGCTCACAAATCCATGCAATGTAAAATAAAACCAGATCTTTGTTCCACGGTAGTTCAAACAAATACTAACAGAAATTCAATTGTGAATTTATTTCTATAAATGCATTTGTTAAATGCATGTGCTTTGCTGTAGTCTTAACGCTGACTCTACATTTTATTAATGCTCAGATTCTAACACGAGAATTATCCTGAACTACCACAAATAATTCCTCATGCCCAGTCATTTCATACTTCATAGTAAAAGCACAGCAATCTAAACTCAATAACTGTTAAGCATTTGTACCTAGACTGTCTGAGAAAGAAAACAGCAGTTTGCTGTATCTACACAACCTACACCCAATCTCTGCCTTCAACAGTTAATTTAGCTCAGGGTGTAGCCTATACTCAACCACAAAAGTCACAGAGTGTGTTTTTAATCATCTAACTGCCCATGTATACCCAGTTCATGCACATTTAACATGGCAAGCAGAATTTCAGAGACAATATCTGAAATTCTTTCTTTAGCAAACATCAACTTCTTGATGCAACACCTCCACTCAAAAAGAAAAATGACACTACACACAAAAAAGATGAACCTCTCTCATAAAATTTATCTGTAAAACCCTATAATAATAGGATATGTATGAAATACTCTAGTCTCAAATGTAGTCACGTGAAATTAGCTGGTTGTAGCTGGAACTAACTCAGAACTATGTCCTTCCAGTTATGTCTGGTTTGGGAGAGAACTGCTGTAGCTGAGAGCCCTCTTCTTAATTCTGGCAGATGTGCTATGCATTCAGATTTGACAACAGAAGATTGAGGGGTTTTTTTTGTTGTTGTTTTTTTTTTTTTTTTTTTTTTTTTTACTGTGACTGCAAAACAAAGGCAAGCTATAAAAAAAGGGGGATTTATTGGACTATAAGATAAAATCACGTTACTGCTTGAGATTATGTTGATCGCTGCTCTGTTTATTGGAAGACATCTCTAAAAGCGTAATACCATATGTGGGATTAGCTTCCACTAGGTAAAGCTTGTCATTTACAAAGCAATCCTTTTTTTATTATTATATTACCTACAATTTTGATTACAGAAAAAAAAGTTTTTAGAGTCTATGATAACATTTGCCGTCATGAAATTGCAGTATCTGATTCTTGGCCTTGACACAAACAGCTTAAAGCTAACATTTTTGTGTGAAACAGCTGTACAATTGGGCACAACTGGCCTCTAAGGATGGCTCATTGCAGAAAATAATTTCCAGGAGGTAGAGAGCTGTATATTGTGCTTTCAACATCAGTTCCTAACCCCAGTTGACATAATCAGAAGCAGCACACGACCAGGAAACGTGGCATCATGGACAGAAAAAAGCTGGAAGGAAACAAGTTGGAGCTGAAGGCTAGGCTGGAGAAGCTCCAAGAAATAATTTCACACTCTTTCACTCTTATCCATCAGCACGTAAATTTTAGGAGCACTGAAGTATCATCACCAAGCTCTATTTTCAAATAACCCACACCAATCTTTTCACTTGTACATTTGTAAAAGAGAAAAGTAAATAAGTGTGAAAAACAGTGAGTTCAGGCAGAAAAGGCTGAGCTTTTGAGTTCTCATTTGCTTGAATGTAGGCTCTATACTTCACACTTTTTCTTCAGCATTCTATTTATTTGAGCATAATTTTGGTGATATTTTTAAGCAGTAACAAGCGTGTCAAAGAGAGTTGGATGGTTTCATTATTTTAGCACTTATACACTTCTAAAAATATATTCTATTTTCCCAACATCTTAGAAACAATATCAAGGCTTTTTT
>PPHD01026367.1:0-11488 GCA_002909625.1 Bambusicola thoracicus
TCCAACCTGAGTAATTCTATGATTCTATGATTCTATGATTCTATAATGGCCCAAATTTGCCCTAAACATGGCAGCTTCTAGTAAGGGGTTGGTTTTTTTTGTCTCTTGATGTTATATTTTACTTAATCCTCTTTCCTATTTTGGTAATCAGTTATTACCTACTTTGATATTGTCTCAAGTAGATAACCAGTTTTTTTTTAATCTCATCTGCTTCTCTACTCAGGTCGCCTAGAAAAACATTATTTAAGCTCAGTTTCATTGTTTCTAGTGTACTTGCACATCTTATTGTCATTTTGATTTTTTTATTTATCATGAGGGGGGAAAAAACAAACATTTGAACCTTTTATCACATTCAGATGACAGACTATTTATGACATTTGTTTTGTAGCTAAAAATTATAACTATATGTGAGGAAAAGCTAGGTGGTACTTACAAAGAAGTTGACTGTTACACTCTATCTTGTGTGAAATGAATACGATTACTTAGATTCTTGGCTGACTGGGCCATTGTTAGGAGAAAATACAGATAAATTATGTCTGAGGCTGATTCGCGTCTGTTATACTCAGATATCAGGTAACTTAGATAATTAAAAATAGTAGTGCTACAGCAACAATTATTTATGGGCTGTACTAAATTGAAAGCAACTAAAGAAGCAGCTATGCCTACTTCAGAATTAGTCTTCCAGGAATAATATAAAACGTAGATAGTAAGGGTTTTGTCTGGATTTCCCTGTTTATTCCATTGACAGTCAGTGATTAATTGGATTTATAGAATCATAGAGTCACAAGGCTGGAAAGGACCTGCAAGATCATCTAGCCCAACCGTCCTCCTATCACCATTACTATGCACTAAGCTACTAACCCATACCTTGTAGCACCTCAACCAGATTCCTCTTGAACACCACCAGGGACAGTGACTCCACCACCTTGCTGGGCAGACCATTCCAGTGCCTGACCACTCTTTGAGTGAAGTTTTCCCTTATATCTAATCTAAATCTCCCCTGGCACAACTTGTGGCCATTTCCTTGGGTCCTGTTTATTGCTTGGGAGAAGAGGCTGACCCCATCCTCATCACAACCTCCCTTCAGGAAGTTGTAGGGTGCAATAAGGTCTCCCTTGACTGGGCCTCCTCCAGACTAAACAATCCCAGCTCCCTCAGCTGCTCCTCATAAGACTTGTGCTCCAGACCTCTCACCAACTTTGTTGCCCTTCTCTGGACACATTCCAGGTCCTACCTGTCCTTCGTGTAATGAGGGGACCAAAACTGAACACAATACTTGAGGTAATTATTTATCAATAAAGGTGTTTCAGCTATCTTCTTCATAGTTTTCTGATGTAATCAACAGTTTGTTCAGGTTCCTTTCTTTTACAGCTGTTCTCAAAATTATTTTTGCATGTTGCGATTTTAGAGGATTTTCTCATGATGTAGTGAGAAAAGTGGTTCACTTCTGCTAAAAATTATCTAGCAAATGACATAAAATCCAACCTCTTTGTGTTTTTGCAAATATATGTAACTTCTCTTGCTGACTTCTAAGATATGCCTGTTGTATAGTAAATGCTTTATTCTAATGTTAATTTGTCTGAACTAGAAACTAGATCTATAAATTATCCACCTGTAGAATGTATTTACAGGGTGTTAAAAAAAGGAAAAAGTGAACTTTGAATACTGTATAGGGAAGAAAGCATTTCTGTACATTGTATTTGATTTTTGCTAATAGTATGTTAGATAACTGCAACTTTCTGTGTTTAGCCTTAATGAAGAGAAGCCATAAGCCATTTTCAGCTCTGCTCATTCACTGAAAATGGGGCAAAATGTTTCTAAATGCAGCTCAATAACCTCACTTTGACATATGCATCTACCTCCATGTTCTAAATCAAATGCATCTAGGCTGTCAACACTAATTTGACATAGTTAAAAATGAGTTGTCTGAGCCATGTAAAACAATTTTCAAGCTGCTCCCTAACATAATTCTGTGCTTTCTGTATATACAGCCTGACAGCCTCATCACACATCTTAGCATGTTTTTACACTTGAATTCTAGCTGCTGTTCTCTGTGAATGATATTTAAACTTGCCTGCACAAGTCTTGGTCTAATCCTGAGCTACTTCTTCCTAACTGTTTTTGTTCTATCAAGATACTCTAATATTTGTATTTGAACATAAAGGAAAAAATGCAGTATAGTGTAATATATGCTGAGTGCTTTGAAAAATCTTTAGAAACCTGCACAGTACTAGTCTGCTCTAATTATCTGGAGTTGTAATTAGTTTGGAATTCTAGGGTTATAAAAATGCAAGTCTGCTTTGGTGACATAAAGACCAGGTTATTTCTAGATGCAGCATTGAATGACAGTTTGTTCCATTGGTGTTTAGTCTGCAGTTCTCAATCGATTGTCATAAGATGACCTACTTTTAAGTTCAAAAGATGCATAATTTAAGTTGCTCATTTCTAGTACATCTTTGAGGCAAAACAGCTTCCTTCTGCTTTGGTAGAGTCTTAACTCTTGTCTGCTGCCATCTTGAGAGAGCAGTGAGTACAGCCACTCAGCTCTGTCTGTGATAGTCTAGCAGCTGCAAGTATTTTGCAACTGGATCAGCATTACCAGGAATATTTTCACTCTGAGTACAACTTTAATATAATTATGAAAAACTGAGTACAACTTTAATATAATTATGAAAAGCTGCAGAACTGGAGCCCCTCAACTGATGCAGCAAAAAAATCCCTGCTGTGATGCACTCGCAAAATGAATAATTAGCAGAATACCCATGCTGCTAAAACTGTCTACTATAGCAGTATTAAATTTTGATTTTGAGAGAATGTAATTGTTGATCTCTGTTGTTCTGTTTTTGTTTGTTTGTTTTTGTATGTGAACTTACACAATTTTTCTCTGCCAGGGCTTGAGCTGTAAGCAATATTATCTGTTGCTCCTCATAGCATGTATGATGATATTGCTTTCTGTGATGGGCACAGACAGCTGCCTGTCTCGGATACTTTAGTGCTCCAACATCAAACTTGCTTCATTGCAGAGGTATTGAGGGCTGGATACAGCTGGCATACTGCAACACAGCTGTAATCTTAAAACCCACCTGATACTCATCAGCTTCATATTGAGCTGGCATCTTGTGAAACTAACCACTTCTTAGTACCTGGGATTATCTTTTGTTGTGCTTTATATTATTTTGTATTGCTTTTTTCTTTTTTTAAACTAACTTATTTTTTTTTATTTTTTTTAATTAATCTCCAAAATTACCCATGAAATAAGTCATCTCGCTATGCAGGGCACTTGTACAGTACTTGCGTTGCTTCACTACTTTGTTTAAAAGCCTCAGGCTTTGATCACACAGACTCTGCAGGCCTATTTCAGCAGAAACCATTTCAGAACTGACTTGGCTTTGCCATCTTCTCTAAGTTTCCAGTAAAGCCAGTTCAGAAGTAGTTTTCCCAAATGTTCATTACTGCCACCTGATGTCTGTTAATGCTTATGCTAAACTTTGGCTAAAATTATTGACCTCTGTGTCAAGTAACATGATATTCACTGGAGAGATTGCACTTAATCCTAGTCTTTGTTATCTAGGAAACTCATTATTTTTTACATTTGGGCACTGTCCTCTACAGAATGCTTGTGGATATAAACTCTGTAAGAGAGATATGATCATTGCCTATGGATTTTTTTCTTCTTTGTTTCATGTTTCTTGGTGGAATTTCGCAATAAGAAGTACTTTCAAGAACGGACTTGAATATATCTTGAGGATCAGGAAGTTCTTACAAAATGAAGCCTATATCCAGAGAAAACTTGCATTGAGCAAGCAAATGATAGAAGCAAGAGAGTAGGCAGAATGTATTTTACACTTTTATTTTTAACACTTCTTTACATTTATTCACAGATGTCCATTCTTTTCTTATAACATAAAAAAAGCAAGATTGGAGCTCAGAAGCAGTATAGAATCATAGAATCCTTAGAGTTGGAAAGGACTTTTAAAGGTGATCTTGTCCAACTCCCCTGCAATGAACAGGGACATCTACATCTAGATCAGGTTGCTCAGATCCTGATCCAGCCTGACTTTGAATGTCTCCAGGCATGTGGCACCTAACCACGCCCCTAGGCAACCTCTTCCAGTGCCTCACCATTCTTATTGTAAAAAGCGCTTCTTCCTTATGTGCAGTGTGAATCTCTCCTCTTTTATTTGGGAATCATTTCCCATTGTCATATTACCAAAGACCTTGCTAAAAAGTCTGTCCTTTCTTATATACCCCCCTTTAGATACTGACAGACCATAATAAGGTCACCATGGAGCCTTCTCTTCTCCAGGCTGAACAGCCCCAGATCATTCAACCTGTCCTTGCAGGGGAGGTGCTCCATCCTTTGGATCATTTTTGTGGCTCTCTGCTGGATGCCCTCCAGCAGGTCCATGTCTCTCCTGCACTGAGGACTCTGCATCTGGATGCAGTACACCGGATGAGGCCTCACCAGCACAGAGTAGAGGTGCAGGATCACAACCCTCCCCCAGCCACACTTCCCTTGATGCATCCCATGATACAGTTGGCTTCCTGGGCTGCGAGAGCACATTGCTGGCTCATGTTTAGCTTACCATCCACCAGTACCCCCAAGCCTTCTTTTGGCAGGCATGATTCATTGATAATGTTACAGTGCTGCCCTTCATTAGCATCTTGCTGTTGGCTGTCCCCTTTGGCTGTGAAATGCATTAGAAAAGATAACTTACTTTAGGTACTGTGCCCTCTCAAATTGCAAGGTGTTGTTTTAATAATATGGTAAGATTTCTAACTTTGTGTCTTTTTTTTAATTGTATTTAAAATCCTTTTGCAGGTGTTCTTTTTTTAATAAATTAGACCATTTTTATTAATAAAAGTCATGAAACTAGGCTAGTTTTGCATGTCTCTCAGTAAATACTTAGGAATTATGACTTCTGGCAGAACTATGTCTTAGCTAATAGGTAGTGATGGAAGAGACTTGCGGAATTGTAAAATGAAGCTTTTTTACTGCATATTGGCAGATTACATACAGATGTGATACGACTTTTTCCCCAATTACTATAAAGGTTTATGAGGTGGGTGCTGTTTGTTTGCAGCAGGCTGAGATCCCTGAAGTGTCCACCTCTGCTACTTTTAACAGTTGTAGACAGTTCTAGTTTTTACCAGTTCTTTCTGCTGCCTGGGATAAGAGTAAGTTGGTGTTAGACTTCGTTCATTTTGCCCATCTGAAAGATAATTTGTGTTGTTATAGGTTGTTGAAGGTGCATTTGCATTAGAATTTTCCCTTTACTCCATTCCCTACCTTTTTGGCATCGACAGATACTTCTGTAGGTTTTCTGATCTCTTCATATTTAGATAATGCTTCATTCTACATAAAGAAAATACGGAATTTTTGCCAAAGACTGTATTACTTGTGGGTTTACTCACCAGCTCTTTCCCTTAAGGTTTTGTCTAAGGTTTAAGTCAGGACGGTTACTAAAGCGTGGTGCTTCAGAGCATACAGCTCAGGCTTTTGTTCCACTGCAGGATTTTTGTTTTAAGGTTCACAATTATGGAAAAAGTGGAAGATTACTCTGGCACAAGTTGAACTACGTTTAATGCGATCTACTGATAATACCAGTAAGATACAATAAAAGCAGGTGGTTTGATCCATCAGTTAAATTAAATTGGTCATGAGCGTATGATAACACTCCTAAACACAGTTTTCCAAGTTGTTGATCTGCAGTATAGTAAGAACTTTGCTTTATAGAATAATGTAAAATGGGAATTATGATCGTAAAAAAAAAAAAAAAAAAATCTTAAACTGAGAATAGGTGTTTATTCTGAGTAGATGAAGTAAAGGTGTGGTCCAAGTTAGTTTGGTATGTTCATTGTGAGAATTAGCAAGGGAACTTTTACTGGAACAATGTTTTAGGAAATTCTGTGTCCCTAAGCCTTTGAGCAAACTAGTACTCTGAACTAACTCCTATTAAACTTCTTAAGTGTGCTTGGAGAGTCATCAGTAAGATGTCTGAGGACTTTAAAATGTTTCCCTTTTGTAAGTTGGGAAGCTAATGCAGTAGTCTCTTGCTTTCTATCTCAGAGTTTGAAAAACAGCTCAAACGTGACATCAAACACTGAAAATTGCATTTGTGGTATAAATACTTTGACAAGTTCTGGTCATTACTTTGAAATGCTTTTATTTTCTGTAAACCCTGTGTGCTAAAGCAAAAGCTAAAGTATTTTCTCCTATTTAGCTCCTTCCTCTTCTCGTGCACTGATTCCAGTGTAGTCAGAGTTCAGAGAATCCTGTGAGAAACTGTTCCTCCTTTTTTTCTTGCTGAAAACATTTGGAGGAAAGGAATTAGAAGGGTTGTACAAATAGTGTTAGTGTTTTAAGGAAAGAAAAACATTTGGACTGAAAAAAGATTTGATGGTTATTTCTATTGAATCATAAGGTAATGTTAGGAGAGAAGTCGTGGGAGCTGGGCATATAGAATGATAGAATACCAGAAAATTCATTCTGGGAAAGAGTTCTAGACTTTTAAGAACATGAACCAATTATATTTGTTCTGAGTTTTACAACTAAAACCAGAAGAAGTGTGGTCTAAGACAGCAACGCTCCTCCTTTTTCTACATAGCTATTCAGTTTTTGCCCACAAATAGGCCTATGCAGGGAGGTAATGGAGAGAAAAGTGTGGACAGGTAAAAGAGAAGGCTGCGTTTTGAAGTATGGTCATATGTTAGTAATTCAAGGAATCGCTGCTTTATTTCAGTTTTTCATAGCTAAGAATTCCCTGGTATCAGTTACTGTTTTTACTGATTTGTATGCAAGTCCTAGGCTCAAAAACAGAGCTGGTTGTTATCCTTCCTTGCTGCCAAGGTACGCTGCTGACCCTAGTTTAGTTTGCTGTCACCCAGGGAGTTTTCAGTAGAGCTGCTACCCAGCCATTCAGCTCTGTTCAGTTGCAGTGGGATCTGTTCCATGTGCTGCAAGAGGGTTCAGTATCTATGTTTACAAAGGAAATTCTGGTCACTTTGTTTTCTGCTTGCTCTGTGCCTGTACCATCTCCCTTAAAACAACAGTCTATTCTGTCTGTTCTCAAAGCATACCTGGAGCTTAGGGGTGTTAAGAGAATGCTAGAAGCAGCCTTGTCAATGTTGTTTGAATAGAAGTTTTATCGTATTTGTAATATAATATGAGAGGAAGGGTGATATTCTGAGGTTCTGTGGTAGTTTGAGGAATCTTCAGATTGTTTTAAATTGTAAGCGCAAACACTTGCTTTCGATGCAATTAGGAAAAAAAGATATCTGCAAACTTAGGGAAGCAGAATAGCAACTTCATTTTGTATAAATGAAATTCTGTAAGAATTAACTATATGTATGACAACTAGACGATGGAGCATGGGCTTGTGGTCTTTCTTCTAGCACAGCCAGCTGTACAGAGAGTTTGTATCCTTTATTATTAATTGTACTAAGATAAGAAAAAGCCTTTTCTCTGGGGAGCAGGGGAAAGATTTAGAGAGCCTTTGAAAGTAAAGGACTTAAATATATTACAGTTCAACAGAGAGCAGTACACTTATATGGGTTCTATAGATAGTTTGTATTGCTGCCCAGTTAATTTAATTTCTGTGAGAATACTGTGATGTCTATGGAAGGAAATTGTTCTTGGAGATTTAATTAGTGTCTCTTGCCACTTATTTTTGTTCCATCTGTCAGGCTGTGTTGTTCAAAAACTTCCTGATGCTTGCACTTGATAGCATTTAAATGTCACTTGTACACTGTTGCTGAGGTGTCTTAACGATACTGATTTTATTAATAATGAGAATTCTGAGTGACAGTCAAAGAAAACTCATTTTTTTAATCTGAGTTTTTTCAGATAAACCGTTTATGTTTGAAACAAAATAAAACTTTCCTGATCATGTGATTCTTCTACTGTGCAGACTCCTGGTCTGTTTTGTAAAGTGTCTATAGTATTACAAAACAAATATTAGAAATTTGAATGGAAGAATCTTATTTGGTACCTTTGTGTTATACAATAGCTGACAGCTGGTAAGCATTAAATAAAAAGCATATTAATCTGAAAGAAAGAGGAACAATGAATTTAAGACCACCGAGACTGCCTGACAAGTGTCTCTGAAGTGAAGGTGTATAAATTACAACTGATGCTGCACATTAACATTATTTGATAGAGCAAATTTTCAGCAATCAAAAAGGTTTTCAACAGTCATCACCACTTTCACCAGCAGTGAACAAGAGTGTACTCAGAAAGATGTGCATGGCTGTCTAGAAAGTGGTTTGTCCTTTACATTACTGTCACCACTGCTGAGACTCACCACCCACTGCCTCACTGTGGCAACATTCACTGGTCTTCATAAATGTTCAACAAGCATTAATGAATGTCAGTGGGTGCATTTTTTTTCTGCATGGACAAATTCAGTGGCACACCTTTGCTTCATATACAATTCCATGCCATGTGCTATTTTGTCAGACTACGCCTCTGCTACCATCTGTCATAGAATCATATGAGTCTTTACAGTTGGAGAGTCCTTACATTGTCCTTACAGTTGGAAGGGACCTTAAAAGGTCGCCTAGGCCAACTCCTCTGAAATGAGCAGGGATGTCCACAACTTGATCAGGTTCCTCAGGGCCTGATTCGGCCTCACCATGGAAGTCTCCAGGGAGGGGGCGACACAGCAACAAAATGTTGTGGAATATGGGTGAGAAGATTCAACCTCTACTGCTATACCACCAACATCTGCCTCTGTTGTTATAGGCCGACACAATAAAATACGTTACTTTCGGAGCTGCCCTTTTTGTTTATAATAGTGCTGCCAGGTGTGATATTCAAACACAAAGCATTCCAGCATGCTTTATCAAAACCAGGTTAATACTAAAATTTTGACGATGTGAAACATCGAATCACATATGATATTAGTAAGCAAGGCTGCTTCTTTGTTGTGTTTGTTATTTTACTGATTCACCATCTTCTGAATGAGCCCATTTTAATTGTGACAGAGGAGAAGATCCCTACACAAAGAGACAAAGGAGTGTTGAAGCCCATGCATGTGTGTAGTACATGATTCTAGAAATCAAGTCAGAAATTTGAAAGGAGAAAACGCTATAATGCCAAAGAAAGAAGAACTTGCTGTTGTATTTCATATATTTTCTATGGCTACCCAGAAGAAATGAGACTGACATGCAGTGTACGTTCTCCCTTAAATCTCATGTACTGAGGAGTGACATAATCTGTGTCCAGAAAGTTTGTCCTTCTAGTGATGTTTTTACAGAATAAAATGTTTTCTTTCAAAATGTAAGTCCAGATCTCCTAATACACACTTTCATTGTATTGTAGGAAAGTATTATTATACACATGCATCATGTCATAATATCATTGCTAAGAGTATCTTAAAAGATTTACTAGATGTTCTTGAAGACATGGATGGTAATGTTTCTCAAGTAATTGTTCATAAATGACAAGTGTTGATAAGAATATACGTAAGAAGCTATTCCATTTGGTGAGACAGAAAGTACAAAATAAAAAGTTTTTATAAACAGTAAGAAAAAACAATGATAATTAACATTAGCTACCATATTTGGAATAAAATTCCTGATGTTTATCTTTTTTGTGTTTAACGTCTTGCTGCTAAATCATACAAGTGTTGTAGAGTATGTAAAAGTAGCCTAGTCACGAGGTCTCCATCCCTTCTAGGAAGTTTTATGTGACCTCCCAAGTAAACTTGCAGAGAAGGGATCTTATTTGACCATATCTTACTACATTTGTATTTTGTTTAATGTCAGGATAAGGTGGTAATGGATAAAAAATGAATGTGATGTTGCAGAAGTAAGCTGTACAGTGTAGAACAATCTTATGGAACTGAAAGGCTGCTTACTAATAAGAAGGAAGTGTTCCTTCAGTGTTTTAAGTGAGGAGTGATTCCTTTCCAGGGACTCAAATTTGATTATAGCAGCTGTTCTCAGTGAAGAGCCAAGGCTTTTTCCTCACATAATTGCTTTTTTCATCCAGTAACTAGTAGACTTTACTAGAGGCTGCTAATTTTTGTGCTTGCAGTTCAGTAACATTGGATAAGCAGAATTTCTAATCAGAGTGAGCAAGAAGCACTCATTACAGGTATACTTCTGTTCTGGTGTAAAGGTCTGACTTTTAATGCAAGTCAGAAATTTGTTTGCTTCCTAAACCAGAAGAGCTGTCTGTGGATAGAGAAAAAAGACAACGCTTCCCTCACGGAAATATCACAGAATCATTCAGTATCTGAAGTTGGAAGTGACCCATAAGGATCACTGAGTCCAACTCCTGTCCAAATGTGCCACAGGATATTTAGAACAGATAAGATATACTTTACGTAACACATTTTGAGGAAGATGATTACTTTTCAAGTACTTCTGGGGCTGAAGAACAAAGCGGTAATGAGTGGGGTCTTGATTTTTTTGTTAATGCTACTGTATTAGAAAGGCACAGTGAAATACTTTATTCTCATTTGCTAGTGAAGAAGCTGGGTTTGGGGGTGTTTTATGTTGTTTTGCAGACAAGTAGCAGGTCTGAATCTCGGCTTGGAAAGGTGACCTAATAAATTATTGTTTTACATGTTATTATAAGAACCAAAGAGTAGGAATAAGTAAGTATAATTTACATCAAGAAAACAATATAATAAAAATAGTTCTATTTTTAAATAATTTTGTGTAGAAAGCCAGACTAACAACAGATTATTTTTTTTTTTTTGGTAGCTATTCACTATTTTTTGAGCTAATATTTTTTCAGCTTCTCATGTACTTCCTTAGATGCATATTTTCAAGAATTCAGGTGTACAAATTCTTCCATTCTTTTTTCTTTCAGTACTTTATGAAAGTGTTATTTCTGGTAGGCAGTTTCTGGTAGGTGCTAGCTTTCTAGGTTTTCTATCTGGAAGACTAATCACAGTTTTAGCACCCAAAGCCTGTCATCACTATGTTTTTTCTTCCCTCTCCTAATCCCTTCCTTGATAAAGTGATTATTTCAAATGAGGTGTTGTTTAATCCGGTGCTCAATGAATTATGATAAAGTTAGAAATCTTTCTTCTGTTTTTTTTTTTTTTTTAATGTTTACCAGTTTATTTATTTTTTTACTTGTACTGTTAATTCATCCAAGCTCTAAGTAGTTAAATTCCACCTTCCCCCCAGCTCCTTGCAAAAGACAAAAGAATCAAGTTATGCGCTACGTAAACATATGCAAAGACTTTATGGAGGTATTTACGTACAGACTGTCATAGTTTTATTATCTCTGTATATGCAGCTATATGATATATGTAGATGTTATATATAGAGATGTTATATGTATGAATTATAATATATATTCATGTATTTATAAATTTGTACAGGACTAGAGAACTTTATACATTTTTATCTCTAATATTGCAGAACTTTTCTAGTTCCTGTTTCAGAAGGTACAGATATTATGCTGCAGAAATAGTAATGAAGGCAGTCAGTCACTTCTTGTAATTATTTTCCTCCGCATCTCGTCCTT
>PPHD01026368.1:0-11488 GCA_002909625.1 Bambusicola thoracicus
CAGTAAAGTGTCTATATTTTATTTAATTTTTTTAAGATACTTAGCCCTAATAACTTGAATGTCTCGGCTGTATGCTTAGCATAAACTGGTGAATATTCAGGTCTGTAGTAAACAGTTTCAGCCTCTAGAAGCTACATTCAGCAGGACCAGTTCAGGACTCTCATTCAGGTGTGTGCTACTATGTATCAGCTGAGTTCACAGCCCCCCTGCTATAAAATATCTGTGTCGCTTCCAGGCACAAAGGTTAATAGGAAGAGCAGAAAAAGGGCAAAGCAAGCCTTACTGCACGCTGACCACCTGCCAGACAGTGAGGAATACCTTATTCCCCCCAAAGAAGTACTGCCTGGATGCAGCTCCACAGGAGCTCCATTTATCTTCACTTGCCCAGTACGCTATAAAGCTAATCCTCAAATTTACATAGAGGACAGACAGGGCTGATGGTTTCAGTGCCAGAGGTAGGTTTAGCAGACTTTTCATCTGTTGCCAGACCGCTCTGTCCTGCATCTCTTCTTGTAGCATATACACAATTACAGTGCACATATACAGTATGAAAATAAAAGAGATACGGCACCTCTGTCCCCTCTCTGACGTCCTTCAACCATAACAGAAGCAACCAGACGATGAAAACTGTTCAGAAAAGATGGTGCAGCTTTCAACATCACCTGCAAAGACATGAAGTAAAAACACCTGAGATTACGTAGCAAAGCATGTGGCAAGGGCAGATGTGTATACCACTCCACAGCAACAGGGAAATTAACTCCTGAGAAGGAAACTAAGTGGCTTATACAGGTATCAAGAGCAAAGACTGTCTTTTCATTCTTCCTCTGTACAGACTCCAGCAGATGAGAATCCTGGAGCAGGTCTACATTCATGAGCATATTTGAATATAAATAATAAGCAAACATCACTTTAGAGTTAGTCCATCTTCCCCAAAGCAACATTTGAATTTGTGCTCCCACATGTAGGGAATTTGCACTTGCAGGGGGAGAAGCTGAGTAGTCACACTTGGAGAACGCAGGGTCCAGTAACACTACAGACCACTGTGAAAAGAGTCTGGATAGGCAGCTTTTACCACAGGCTTTTAGCAAAGGCACACTACCTTGCTGGAAAAGCAATCCGCTGCTGACAGTTCACAGAGCAGGCATAAGGTAGCAGAGTAGTAATTGTAGCGATGTGATTTTGAGGCTTTTATAGGAAAAGTGGTACAAAGCACTTTCATTCGAGGAGGACAAAGACAGCTCTTAAAGTTTCTCATCACCAGCTTCTGTCTTGGTTCTTTCTGCTTTTTCCTCCCTTCTCCCACCACCTCAGAGATATACCTTTGGATGACACTGCACAACAGAGAACAGCACTTCATGAACTCCCAGAAAGACACTGCCATAGTCTTCTATCTTCAGATGATCCAGAGGGACCGATAGGAGGATGCCGAATGCCAACGCCACATGGTGTGGATTCAAGAGAACCCCTTCTCCTTGCCTTAGCAGAGCTGCTGCAGTCTCCAGAATAGGTACAACTATGGTGGAAGTCAATGACTGGTCCTGACAGGCCTCTTTGGTTTGCAGCTACACAAGAAACAGAGAAAGAATGTGTCGGCCACCTTTCATAAGCATTCAAACAACAGAGAACCACAGTGCTCTGACTTGAGTCAATAGGACTAGACTAGAGCAAGCTAGACTGCAGAGAGGCTCCTTTATTTTTAGCAATGTTGCTAAATTGCATCCTGAGCAGAGGATGCATGTGATGTTTTTCAGGTGAGCACTGCTATAAATGTGGAATTGTAACTACTCCCCAGCTTCTTGATAAAGTGGACTACTCTACACTACAGTAGCCAGCAACTCTTTGCGCTTCCTCACATGAGTGCATTGATCCAGTTCTCTCTTCTGCAAGCATGCAGAAAAAGAGCAGGAATTGCAAGTTCTGTTTCCCAGCACTGTAGAGCCAATGTCTGACAAATAGCGGTCTAGATAGAGATACATCACCATGATAGAAGAAAAAAGATTATATAACTAGGTTTGGATGCTGCACAGTCAAGGACATAAAGCCTGGATTTTATTACTGTCAGTTAAGTTTCCTATTCTGAAACCAGTGATTTTTTTTTAATATGAGCACTTTCGTTGTTTTGTTTGTTTTGCTGCTGTTAGCTTTCTCTGGGACATATGGCTGATGCTTTTCCTCCTCCTTTGTATAGGAAGGAGGAGGACAGGCAATCCAGTCTTTCTCTGCAGCCTAACAAGCCTCTTCCAAGCTCCAGATTACATACGGCAGTCCCAGAAAAATTATTAAGAAGTGGATGACTTACATACAGGAGGAGGTTTACCTGACAAAGGTGAGAAAAGATCTACACAAGACAGTACCACTGAATGTGGTATGGATACTTTTTTGTTCCACTATTCCTTTGTGCATGTTACAGATGCAATTACTACAGACTCCAACAAATAAAAGGGATAGGTAATGAAGTTACAATAAATAGATACTTACGGCTAAAGCTGTGATTATCTGCGGGCTGGCAAACCAGAAAGCTTTCTCTTTGTCTCCAGTTAATGGGCAGCTGAGCAACAATTTGATTAGCGTAATAGCTGACAATACTTCCTGCAGAAAGCAGATTGACAATCAGTCACGGTACAAGGTGCGCTGGTTCCTTTCAAGCACAAAAGAGCTCTGTCAAGGGCTGTGGCAGTTTTGAGCATTACCAGAGCCTT
Source organism: Bambusicola thoracicus (assembly GCA_002909625.1). NCBI lineage: Eukaryota > Metazoa > Chordata > Aves > Galliformes > Phasianidae > Bambusicola > Bambusicola thoracicus. The sequence goes on from PPHD01026368.1 coordinate 2,700, forward strand.
GACACATGAAAGCCCTTCTACCAGCACAGCTCTCTGGAAATTGCAAGATAATTAGCAGCCCAATGAAATTCAGTGTGCTGAGCAGCAGGAGCCCAAATGTACTGCCTACTACATTTATTTTAGAGTCAGCTTACTGTTTGAAAAGGTTTAAGTGATTTTTAAGAAAGGAAAGCCTTTTTTAGCGGCCACTACATAGCAGAAGGAAGCATGAGGAGTATAGGGATACTGGTATACTAAGAATGCTGCAGACAATCAGATCTAACCCCTAAGTTTAATTCCAGTTTTGATCTCAAATCACTGAGTTTTCTACGGAGGGTGCAGCTGGCTTTTTAGCCTGAAGTGTTCCATGCGTTACCACTGCTGCTTAAGCTTTTCTGGAGAAAGGCACAGTAAAAAGCTACTGAGTAGTATCTGGCTATTACAAAGTAAAAGTCATTTTAGAGACAAATACCAAAAGCATGAGATCCAACAGGGTGAAGTGCAAGGACTTGGGTTGAGGTAATCCCAGATATGTGTACAGACTGGGAGAAGAATTCATAGAGAGCAGCCCTGTGGAAAAGAACGTGGGGGTTCTGGTGGATGAAAAGTTTATCATGAGCCAATAGTGTGTACTTGCAACCCAGAAAGCCAACGGTATCCTGGGCTGCATCCAGAGTGGCCAGTAGGGAGAGGGAGGGGATTGTCCCCTTCTACTCTGCTCTCATGAGGCCCCATTAGGAGTACAGCATCCAGGCCCAGGGCCCGCAGCACAAGAAAGACATGAGCTATAGGAGCAAGTCCAGAGAAGGGCCATGAAGATGATCAGAGGGCTGGAACACCTCTCCTATGTAGAAATGTTAAGAAAGCTGAGCTTGTTCAATCTAGAGAAGAGAAGGCTCTGGGGAGACCTCATTGCAGCCTTCCAGTACTTCAGGGGAGCTTATAAACAGGAGAAACACCAACTTTTTATATGGACAGATAGTGACAGGACAAGGGGGAATGGTTAAACTAAAATAGCAGAGATTTAGGTTAGATAGTAGGGGGGAAATGTTTTACTCAGAGGGTGGTGAAGTACTGGAACAGATTGCCCAGAGAAGCTGCGGATGCCCCATCCCTGGAGGCATTCAAGGCCAGGTTGGATGGGGCTTTGGGCAGTCTGATCCACTGGGTGGCATCCCTGCCCATGAAGGGGGTTGGAACTAGATGACCTTTAAGGACCCTTCCAATTCGAAGTATTCTATGATTCTATGAAAATGGTCAGAAAGTTTTTCCAGTAAGTTTCCATGAACACTCCACCTCTCTCAGTTCACGTCCATAACATACCTCAACACAGTTACCAAACTCTTTAACCACATAAATTAATTTGACCAAACCATAAAGCAGGAAGAGGAAGAAATATTTAAGCAGATGCCATTCAGTTAACATATTTTTTCAAGTTACAGAAAACTGAAGAAAGAACTTGACAATAAACTGAGTTCATTCCTTACTTTAGTCTTCTGTTGCCAAGTGTTCCTCATTTCAAGCCCCTGCAGCACCAGCCTCATTATGGCATAAAATTCTTCAGCAGAGCAGTTTCCCAGTAGCTGCACAACCACCTCCGTCAGCTCCACCTCTATATTTTGAATCACCTGAATTGTGATCGCAGGACCTGCGTATTGAAGAGGCACAAGCAAGTCTCAGTTTCCAAGACAGAGATTTCCACAGGTAGAAATAAGGTGATTCAAAACCTTAAACAGCAACGTGGCTACTTTTTCAACAATCAAATTTATAATGGGCCCCAAGCATTCCCTTCATCCCCACCACCACTAGTGCAAGGAATTGCTGTTTTCAAGTATTTACTACCCTAAAGTTTACAGAGAAGTCACCATACTGATAAAAAGCCCTCAGAAGCATGGACTTGCTACAATAAAGCTTGTGCAGAAGCCAAGGAAATGGGCTACACAAGCTGCCAGACTGTACTGTAAGTGCTGGCCAGAAAGCCATCATAAGTCAAGGGCATTAAGCTGACAAAGTTCAGATCTCTACTGATCACAAGTCACACTCTTCACTTACTCAATTATTACTACATAAACAGTCCTGAACTAGTTTACATCTTAGACTACTGTGAAGGCCTGCTTCTCAGTTCCACAAGTATCCACTGGATTTGTGTCAATGACGAAAAAGTCTTCCTTAACAGGAATCTGTATTTCAATTTATGTAATGCTTTATCTGTTTATTTAAAAAAAAACCAAAAACACAAGAGAGAAAAATCGTTTTTTACAGTGATTAATCATTTCCTCAGGTTATAGCACTTCAGCAATCTAACACTAGGAAAGCTAGGCTCAGATTGAGGAGCGACAAGTTATAACGGTGGACATCTCCCGACAGTTCCTAGTCCTAATATGAAATCCCTGCCCTCACCCCCACAATAGTAACAAATAAGTTATACTCCCCTTCAGTGCAATATGCAATAAAGAACTAAAAGATGCAGAAGCCATGGGTGTTTACAACTTCCAGGATAAGATCCTTATCAGATCAGATGGCTGTTGTGGTCCAGGTACCACAACATTGCCTCCCTGATCATTTTTCTGTTAAGCACTTAAAAAAAAAAAAAAAGGATAGCCTATTGCTTTAACCCACGTAAACAGGTACAGGACTTTTTAAAAGCTGTATATTTTACATAAACAGCTTTTCACTTGCTTCTGCTGTGCAAAATTAGTGATGGAAGTGAAGAAAGGGAGATTTCATACCAGTGAGAAGCTTTCTGATAGCAAAAACAACAGTGACTGCGTTTTCTTTGCCGGGATACAGCTCTGGTACTGAGCAGAAGACTGCTAAAAACCGCAAGGCAGACTGAAGGAACTGCAGGTGACCTCCTGCAGAGGGCAGCTCTCTCAGTATCTGAGAGTAAAACTTTCGGTACAGTTTAACACGTGATGGCTCCAAAAAAGCACAGGGCTCCTCAGGATTCTTTTGCCAGCCCTTTTTGGCAGCGTGGCTCAGATCTGCCTTGAGAAGAGTCATGACAGATGGTATAAACGCTACAGGCAAATGGTGGTTTTGGGTGTTACTCTGAAGACCGTGCTCAATAGCTCTTCCCATCTGCTGAACTACTGACTCCAACAAAGCAGACAGCGCGTCTGTAGACTGCAGCTTCTTTTCTGGTTGCTGCTGAAGATAGAGCGTGAGGACGTGACACATTGTGGTGAATGACAAGAGCAGTAACTGCTCAGCTGCGGGATTCCAGTTTTTCCAGCATTTGGTTTTTACTGCACCAACATCTGGCTTGCAGCTTGCGAGGAAAGAGACAAACTTTTCGAAGTTAAGCCTCATACTTTGCCTTCTTTCAACAATCATCTGAAGAAAGTGCTCCAAAGAGGCTTCGGCTTCCTGGAGATATTCTACCCAAACATGAAGAGTCGAAGTATCAGCAAAGGATTTACTAGCTTTAAGCTGGGAGGTTATGATGGCCTCAAGAATATCACTGGCATGAAGAACCTTAAAAACAGAGTTGGCATTCCTGCCAGCTTGCAGGCACCTCAGGAGATGGAAGCAGGTACTTAAAAACTTCAATGATACCAGCTTGCTGCAGGAGGCACTAGTCCTGGTATTGGCTATCAGGGACAGCAGCAACAGAAAACACCGGATACAGTCAGAGGGAAGAAGACTGTCCAGTTTCAGAAGAGAAGTAATCTCTAGTAAAGTCAGGCAGCTTTCTAATTGGCTTTCCTTCAGGATGACAGGAGAACTATTTTTTGATAACAGTAATACACACTGGGCAACCTTCTCCAGAGTTTTCCAAGATGAACTGGGCTCATCTTTTGGTTGGCTGTTTTCTGACAGTGTTTCCAATGCATCAGTCATTTTGCAAGGAGCCAGGATTTCTTCATGCCACGAGATATGATCTGCAGACAGCTGCAGAAGCGGTAGACCTACTGAATCCTGAGCAGCAGAGGGCAGCACCTTAGCAAACTGATGAATAAGGCTGGTCAGAAAAGCACAATGCAGAACCTTCATCTCAGGGAGAAAGGAACTGTGCATCAAACTAAGACAGATCTTTCCAATGCTGATGGAAGGCTCCTGGTCTGCAGCAGCTTCCTGTGTTCTGGTCAATACCAATGTCTCCAGAAGCACATTTGCGATGTACTGTACATTTTTCAGCGAAATATATGGCAATAGGATAGTCAGGTTAGAGATGACAAGGTGCCAGTGTGCTGTGGGGTAGGTGAGATCATTTATTGCACTGATATCTCCATCCCATGGTTCAGATTCTCCTCTGCTCATGCTAGCTCTCCCAGACTCTATGATGAAAGCTGCGGCTTGCTGCAAGGCCTGTACATCAGCTTGACTCTGCATTAAAATCATCTTCATTTTCTGAAGTGCAAGCAGTTCTAAGCAGTATTTACTAGTGGACGTAAAACTACCTGCAAGTTCCGTGACTCTCTCCCAACACTGTTCCTCCACACCAGGGATGAAAGCTGAGATGTCCCAGGGCTTTGCAGCAGAGGCAGTAGCAGCACCACCAGTTTCAGCTGATGGAGACACATATTTACAACAGCTAATTCCAAACAAAGTGTCTATCTCAACCCAAGTGTAAACAAGGAGGAGAGCGGAGTCGCTGGCCTTTATTAGCCAAAGGTCTGACTTCTCTTCCTCTCTCCTAGGAACCTGCAGAAGCTCTACCAATGGACAAATTATTCCCTGCTGCATCTTGGCCAGCAGATTCTGCATGCGAAGAACCACAGGGGAAGGAGTGACATCATCTAAGCTCCTCATGTTGAACAGAAAAGCGTGCAGCACTGAGCTCAGTGACATCAGTTTCAAGGCCATGTCAGTAGACCCCTCAACTGCAGGAATAAGGAGCTGGCATTTCTCCATCAACAGACACACAATGTCCAGAATCTGGTTGGGTGGCAACTCAAGGAGGCACTCGCGAAGCTTCGCTGTCAATCCAGCAGACAAGACAGGCAGCCTCAACTCATCGACAGCCGGCCAGCAAATGACTGTCAGAACCTCTTCAAAAAGCCGTGGGAACTGCCGCAGCTTGGAGTACGTCTGAAACATGGTATTGATGAGAGCCTCCTGGGGCTTCTTCGCACGTAGCTCAGACACCTTTGCATCAACCCAAGCAGAGGCCACTAAGTCAACCAGGTCAGGCTCTATTATAAGGTGATTTAATGACATTAAGACTTTGAGGCACCTGAACCAAGCAGGGATGGAAGCCTGGGAGTGACTCAACAACATCTGTGCCACCTTGCAGTAAAACCCAAACTGTACCTCCTTGTGCCGGATGCGGTCACTGGCAATGTTATAGATATCATTGTTAAGCACCAAGTTCAGAAGCTGTTCCAAAGCAAGGAGCTCTGTGCTCCAGTCTGCAGGGGAAAGCGTGTCCTCTCCCACACCCTGCTGTAGGCCAGAGAGCCTGAGACAGTCAAAAAGCCTGGTAAGCATGTGGAAACACACCAGGTGATTTTCTGCCTTGCAGTATGAGTCCAGAAAGAGTTTATATAGCAGAGACACTGCACTAGCCACAACTGGTCCATGAATGGCAGGTTCACAAAAGCCACTGCCCAACTTGGTCTGGATGGTGTTTACTGGAAGCAAGAGATTTTTCAAAGCTCCTTTCTTCTTCTCCTGAGGTTCCCGCTCTGGCAGCAGCTCCTCTTTGTAGGACGAGAAGAGCTCAGGCTGGAATAATCCAGCCTGCAGCAACGTCTCTACTTGATTTCGTATTTCCCTGCTCAAGTACTGACGCACATGGTTGTCATCTGCCTGCGTCCAGCTCCGTGTAGTCAGCAAGTACCTCAGTAGCAGACACGGCTGGAGCAAGTGGCTTGTCACCTGCCCAAACACACGGTTTGGGTTGGTTTGCTGCCTCTGGATCAGGAGGTACTGTACAAAGGTGAGGTGGAGGATGTTGAACAACTGGGAGCCCACAGCATCTTCCGAAGCCAGCTGCTGACATGCCAGCTCAGAGAGCTTGCTGAGGAGGTCAACTAAGAGCTCACTCTTTGCTGTGTAAATGATGGAGAGTGAAGGAGTAGAAAGGATGCCACTGGAGCAACTCAGCACCGAGCCAATGTTTTGCTGGCTTTTTTGAGAACAAGCCTCCGATAACCTTTCGTTTATGACCTGAAGGTTGAAAGAAAAAAAGCCCACAATCAATTTTGTACAAAAAGACAAAGCGCATCATAATGAACCAACAACTTCTTCTGTGAGCTCTGGACGCAAGAAGGAAGGAACAGGGACTTGCCAACAGCTGCTGCTGGGCCTCTCACATCAGAGGTCTCAGACTAGAAGCTCATCTGGCCAGAACATTGCCCCAGCATTTGTTTGCATCCCAGGGTGTGTGAGGAGCCCCTCATTTGGTACAAATGTTACCAGCAACAGCATACACTATGCATACTTCTTCCTAGTAGTAATCCTGCAGGAAGGGAGGGGGGAGAAAATCCCCTCTCTTCTTGCTAAGTCCCCCAAATTATGTTTCAAATAAACAAAAAAAAAGCACACACAACACACTCACAACACGCTTTCTTTGATTCAAGAAGTCTACCATAGGCAAAAATGTCTATGACTAACTATCACCATTGCATTCCAATGGGAGTCAAAGCTTCCAGTGGTAATACTTGGAAGCTGAAGCAGCGTGTTCTCTCTTCTTTAAGAGATACACAGTTCTAAATAACTGAAGTTTACTTAACTTCCATTTCCCTTCCTTTTTTTCAAACTTTGTGTTGATTTCCCCATTTTCTCCTTTGATCCCCTTTATATTCGCTCCCTTTCCTCACCTCCGAATAGTCTTGTCCTAATAGCACCCTGGCCTACAATACTCAACCAACCTTCAGTCAGACATTTTCACACCCAGTACATGGTTGAATTAGTACACTTTCTCAACCTTCCCTCTCAAACACTTTTCTGTACTTCACAACTCAATTCCAGCAGGTAACGACTGCTTTCCCTTGCTTCCTTCCAACCAGCACACAACTGAAGAGGTCATTTTTTCAGCCACTTTGACTGTCTCCAACATCCATCCACAAGTTCTGTCATCTCTGTAACCAGGACGCTGAAATAATAAGTCAGACTTTGTGGTACAATTCTGAACTAAGTTAAATTGTAACTGAAGTCTCCTCCATACATTTTCATCTGAAGCTAAAATAACAAAGTGATTAAGTTCAATAATGATTTGATGCCACCACTAAATTGGTTTAACTCAATTCACAGTGAGCAAACTAAAAATTACTATGGGAAAGCTGTGAGACAAACAGCATGGCACAACAACTTGCATCCAGATTCACATATCTAGCAGGCAAGGTTCCTCCAGTGAAGAGAAACTGGGGAGAACTGGGCCAGAAACACAGCACAGGTGAGACGGACACCAAGGAGTGCTGGTTAAAGCTCCAACAGGCATACATAGATCACCCAGTGAGGCATAGACAGGGACATGACAGCACTGCAGACTGGTCTGCTGGGGTGACAGAGGGCCCTTAGCCCACAGAGGAAGGGGAAATCAAAAGGACAACTCATCCAGAGTCATCATGAAAAGCTGCAAGTTCTGAGACTGGGTCTGCTGAACAGCACATCACAGCACATAAGTACCCGTGCCAATTGTATGGAAGAGCCTCTCATTTAGGGAAAAATCACTCCTAAGACTCCCAGGCAAAATGATAATATAAACATTAAATAACATACAAGAAAGGCACACAGTAACAAACCTTTACTTACCTACTGAAATACTTAATTCAGTTCCCGCTCAGACACTTTGAAGACATGAAAGGCAGAGGGGCAGATTAATTGGAGGTCATTATTAGGATCCTCTGCCTTTTTCAGTCTTAGTTCCACACAAATACAAACCATATTCCAGAACAGAAATAGAAAAGTTTTTAATAGAGGTCCTAAAAAACATCAGGTTAATTATTATTTATTTCATGTAACTCTCTATCCTGTGAGGAAGGGTCATAAACTGTAGAAGACAGGCATTGCTATTCGGTACGTTACAAAAGACCCATCATTTTAGTTACCTGTGCAATTGAAAAGCTGAGAGTGATCGCCTTCCCACTCCTCAAAAGATTCTGTAGCCTTCTACTATGGATAATGTTGTCTAGATACGCCCAAAGCTTCTCAACAACTTCATCCTCCAGTTCAAGTTTCTTATTGTAGTATGAAACCAGTGTATGGCTTACCCAATCAAGTAACACCTGTTAACAAATGGGGGGAAAAAAATCACAAATGTGAAAATATGACAAAACTAGTACCTATTCACAGCTACAGCACTCACGTCCTGAGAAGAGCTCTATGTCCAAGCAGAAAGGCTTTGAACAGGCAGAAAAAGCCTATTTTTAAAGGTTTCAGTCACCACCTAAATCCTAAGAGGTGTCATTCTAAATCCAGCGCCGGCCCTGTGCTCCCCCGGACCTTCACAGGACAGTCAACACCCTGAAGTCCTTTCATCAGCTTCTTCAGGTGGGACAACAATTCTGATGAATGGCACTAAGGAACAAAGGTAATCTTTTGAATCACAGACTTGCAAACACAGATAATACACGGGGTACCTTTGATACCCTCTCTTGGCAGGCGTAAATTTACTACATCAAAACCGAAGCCCAGGAATTTGGATCTACAAATTGGAAGAGGTTGAAGACTACCAATTTAAATCACTGATTTCAAAACGTAGTGTAGGGCTGCACCATATGTTGTGAGGAACTGAAATAACAGGAATTCAAGCTGCTCTCGGTCAACACAGCAAAGTGCAGGGTTTTGCACTTGGGCCGGAGGAACCCCAGGCATCTGTACAGACTGGAAGGAGCAGTCCTTGAGAGCAGCTCTGCAGAGAA
>PPHD01026369.1:0-11488 GCA_002909625.1 Bambusicola thoracicus
GCCCCTGGCCTTGTCCATCTGTGCTTCTTAAAGATTACACAACCCTTAGCCAGGACCTGTCCATCAATGTCTACCTTTGCCTAGGGCTTGTCTGGACTTGTTCTTTAGCAAACTTTGAGTCAATGATATAAAAGAATAATCTCTTACAAGGGTAGAATTCGCTATTGATGCTCAGTTGTTGCAATTTGTACTTAAAACAGACAAGAAAATTTACTGAATATTTACTTTAGATGATCAATTTTTCAGTGTTTAAGGAAATATAGTTATCCAAACCTCAAGTGAGCTGTAGCTGAAGGGAAGAACTGCTGTTTTTTTGACTTTGGCAAAAAAATTCATTATAGTCTCATAGTAGTACTCAAATACTCATAATAACTACAGCCAGAATGAGAAGCAAGAAGCAGATGGAAATAAATACACATTTTAAAACTATATTAAAATTCCTGGCAAGCAAATTAATTCATTAGAACATTCAAAATTAGCTGCCATATAAGGAGTGGTCAGGCCCTGGAATGCACTCTCCCAGGGAGGTGGTTGAGTCACTGTCCCTGGAGTTGTTCAAGAAACATTTAGATGTGGTACTAAGGGACATGGTTTAGTGGGAAAATATTGGTGGAAGGTTGAACTGGATGATCTTGGAGGTCCTCTCTAACCTCAGTGATTTGGTGATTCTAAAATAGGTAAAGAAAAAGTTTTTATTAAATTCATGCCTGTTGATTTGGTTGATCTTTTTGCCCTACTTCAGAAGTTCTCTCTGATAATGTGGGAATAGTTTTTCCAGCTTTTTGTTTGTTTGTTTGTTTTGTTTTGTTTTTTTCCCCAAAGCCAGAATATTCAAATTAATTAATTTGGCATTTCCACAGACTTAGTACAATTCAAAACCCATTTATTGTATATTTCCCAACCTCAGCTGTGTTCTTACAGCTTCCAGAGTTCTCTCTCCCCTCCTAAAACTAATGTTGGATTGAGGGAAGATTTAAAAAGCAAAAAATGAACTGGTCTATATTTGCCAAAGAAAATGGAATAAACAAAGGTGCTTTCCTCCCCCTCCTCCCTTCACATTTTTCCCCTGTAAATATGTATTTAGCATTGGAGACCAAAAAGAGGACAGCTGAGACTTATTATTAACTGCCTTTATGAAAGGGCTGTGAAAATACGTAGATAAGATAATTGATGGAAGACTGAAAGATGATCTGATAAATGTTTATAAATATCTAAAGGGAGGTGGGAGGCAAATGGATGAAGTTCTTTTTGGTGGTGTGTAGTGATAGGACACGGAGTAATGGCCTAAAACTTGTATGTAGGAAGTTCCATATTCACATGCGGATGAACTTCTTAATGGTAAGGGTGATGGAGACCTGTAACAGGCTGCCTAGAGAGATTGTGGCACCTCCTTCTATGGAGGTATTCAGGACCTGTCTGGATGCCTACCTGTGCAACCTATTGTAGGGAACATGCTTTAGCGGGGGGTTGGACTCGATGATCTCCTAAAGTCCCTTCCAATCCCTGTAATTCTGTGATTCTGTGATGGTTTCTCTCCCAAGTGGGCAAACTGGTAAGAATGTCTGAACATGAAACTCATACCAACCCTGCCCAAAATCTTAGAGCTATGAAAAAAATCACAAGGTAATAAAACTAGCTCCATAAAAGTCTCAAAATGTACTTCAGTTATACAAACTATATTACATTAATGACAGAAACCTAGTTTATAATCTCTTTCTGGGATTATTTGTCATATAATAGCTTTAGGAATATTTTTGAATTGTCTATGACAATTTATCAAGAGAACTTACTGTGTAATCTTGATGTGGGTAACATCAAATATCCTGTAATGTCACCAAAACATTTCTTCTGGTATTAAGGGGGAAAAAAATATTTAGAGTTCCAGGCTATGATTTACAAGAGAAATATATCATGAATGCAGTACTTACTGCATGGTAACTTCCAGTGCACACACAAAAGTTGTGAAAAACTGTTTCTTGCTTTTTATTATATGCTAAATTTTATAGAAAAGTTAGAATATTTTTGTATATGTACACCATATCAATGTATTTTGTAATAAGTCCATTTTCTGGACCTGCTCCAAACTTTGGAGGTGAATTATTCCTGAGCCTTTGCAATAGAAAGTCTTTATCAAAAAAATGTTTCCTGGGTTCTTATGACCAACCATTGTGCTGAGACCTGCAGAATACTCACAGAGGCTGTAATCAGCCTAAATTGAAATTGATTGAAAGGAGCTCATTTGAACTTTTTTTTCCTTGCTTTAATTCCAGGAGAACACTGTTCTGATGACATTTAAAAAATATATTTAAAAACAAACAAACAAACAAAAAAAACACCAAAACAAAACAAACAAAAAAAAACCTAATCATGGTCTTTGTACCATAGGTAATGACTGCAATGAAATTGCACTGGCTTGGGACTTCACTTGTTCTACTGAACAATGCAAATTATCCAGGAAATTCACATCTCTGACTTTCTTTTTTATCTCCTATTTATTGTGCAAACAGATACACGGTCACAGTTTGTGTTCATATCTTCAATTTTCTGTGAAAATGCATCTAGAAAGCTTTCTTTACAGTGTTTTTGGTAGAGTTTGTATTTAAACAATGCTCAATAGTGTCAAGGTTTGTTTTTTTAATGAATAACAAAGAACTTGAGAACCTACAGAGGCCATTTTGGTGTGCATTTCAATGCCAATTCCTTTCTGATAAGAGCAGAATATAAAAATACTTTCCAGACAGATTTTATTCTGTTTTGTTTTAATTCTAACACACAAGATAATAGTTCATGTACAAATGCAGTTTTATGCTGAGGTGAGGGAGATTTTTTCAGAAATCTGTGAAAGCATGAATGTGCTCACAACATATCTTTAATCAAGTGAAATCTCCCTTGTGAATGGGAACAGTGACATAAAGTGTGATATGAGGCAGATTAGCTGTGTCTCAGTGTCTTCTGGCAGCGCATTATGTTCGTGTCATGTTCTTGAATTTCATTTACAGATAAGCACTGTGAGTAATTGTAGTGTGCATCTTAAAATTGTAATCTACTTTTGATGTATGGAAACGGAGGAAATTAGATTGAGAGAATCTTTCAAATGACTTTGTATGTTATTTAGTTTTAGTATACATGGTTTTCCATAAGCAACGTAAATCTTCTCTTCCACTGTTTCTCTTTAACCTTTCTACTCTCCTAAAATACTATACTTTAAGATAAGAGGATTTGCAGTGACCAAGCTATTGAGTAAGTTTTCATGATTTTTCCTTAATGCAGTATGTCCTAGTGGTCTTGCAATCCTGAATATTGTTAATGTTCATACACTATATTAATGATCTGAATATCATTAATATTCCACCTAAAACATTGGTAATTACTTTTCAAATGATACTTAACCTTAAAGCAACATCTTTAGGGTGCAGATCCTGCCTTTCTCCCACACAGCTGTATAATGTGCGAGAAGTGATTAGAACGCAGGAAATTAATTATATAAATCCCTTATTGTTCCTTAAAAACAAAACAAAAAACAAACTTCTAAAAATTGACAGTGTTCAGTTTGAATTTAGCAAAAGAATCTCAGTTTACATGAATTTCATGTTACATGAAATTCTTAAGCCAGTGATGTCATTATGCACTCTTCAGCAGCTGACAGAAAACTTGTTGTGAGAGGAAATCCTCTGAAAATACTATTATGATGTGTTAATAAAAGACTTCCCACCAGATTGGCTGAGAATATATGGAAAAAAAAGTTATCTTGAAAAATTCAGAATTTAATTTTTTTTGAGGAAACCTCTGTTTTAAATACTGACATTTTCAGTTCAGTTTCATTTTGTTTGACTTCTGAGTGTGATGACAATTTCCTCCCTCACTATGCTTTAAACACAGACAGCCTAACCTGATGACATCTCTTCCTACTATATCTTGTAAATGACTCTTCTATGGATTCATCTCTATTCAGAGCTATGAAATGCAATTATCTCACCTTACACCTAAAGGTAGTCTTTTTCAACCACAGGTGAAAAATGACCCATATGGATCATGCCCTGAAACTGACCACCTAAAAATGGTGAGAGATGAAATTCACATCATTATAAAGAACTGCTAGGGAAGAGATGTTTTGCAAGCAGCTACTCTCCCTTCTGATATATTTTCCTTTTTTTTGGGAATTAAAAGTTATCTGTGCACAGAACTCATGGTAAGATGGGACACTACATATATCCCTCTTGTAGATAGCAAATGAATATTGCAGAGGTATTTTATTGTATTATTGCTACTACATGCCATCTGACATTTTACAAATATCATTAAAACAGAAGAAGCTCAGTTTTAATATGTTTAAGATTTAGCATGAAGAGCAGTTATGTGTACAGATTTTCCATGCCTGAACAGCAGTCTAGCCCCTTTGGAATGTGTGAGTGTTTACTAAAAAATCCACTTTTCTTGCCATTATTGTTGCAAACAATTAGCCCAATATTCACTTCTTGGCAGCTCTTAAAAGTAAAACACTGTTTCTCTGAAAAATATTTTGACTTAATTTTAATGTTTATTTTGTGAGCCAGACTTGCAAGAGATACCATTTTTCTAATGATCTTTTAGTGGCTGATATCTGGTTTTATTTGTTGCAGTGAAAGGTTTTGATATCCATATGGTGTATGGGCTTTAGCAGAAGACACAGTGAGAGAACACAACACAGTGCTTTACTTAACTTGACTTTGGTATTTGAGCAACATTCTAAAACATAACACTCAAGTCATCAGATAAAGCTGAAACAAGAACTTTTGTTCTGAAGGTCACTCACAGTTTCCTTCTAGGTTTTTTCAGCAAAGCCTATACTACCATATGGGCTTAGTCTGATAACTCACTTGTAGGACTTTATACCTATAAACTCTGAGAACTGATAAAAATGGTTCTTCCTCTGAGTCTACATCATCTGTGAGTCCGTTTGAGATTCTCGGGGATCGTATTTTCATGTAGTCACTTTGAAGATATAATTTCATCCACGGCCACTTTCAAGAATCTGTAGTTGATAGTTGTTTGATTGTTTGCACACAGTGATACATATAGGTATGCTGAAAATATTTGCCATAGCTGAAAATGCCATTAATTCAACCCAATAAATTCACAGTTAATACCCCAGGATTAATATCTCAGTCTTAAGTTTGTTAAGTATAGCTCAGGTTTTCAACTAAAAATCGTAACAACCAAAACAAACAAAATCAAAATAAAAGAAAACCTTCCCCAGCATACATTCTTCCCTGAATCCTGCCACTCTGCCCACTTCACGTGCTTAGATCATGCTTAGTCCTTTGCATCTTAACAAAATTTTGGCAGGCCTCATGCCAAATGAGGTAGCTGAAGCTTGTCAGTGAAAAGGGACAAAATACATGGCAATATGGAGAGAAGAGGACACTGCCACACACATGGTTATACTCTGTAGTATCAGGAGAATTTCTTATAATGTGATTTCTAAAGCTAAGTAGCTATTCTAGAATTGATTTTTTTTCTTTGCTTTAACAAAATGTTTCTCCACTCAAAATTGTGAGGAATTTTAATTAAGCAACACTGATTGTTGTTTATCAGATCTGGAATTTGCAGTAAATGACAGCTATATCATTGGTTTTAGGGACTTAAAAGATAATTAAAACAACTCATGAAATTGGGAAATCCACCAGGAAAACAGAGTTTGGGTGCTCAACAAGTATGGTGTTATAAAACTGAAAAGAATTTTACTTTGAGACATGTGTTTTAATAAACTAATACAAATGGTTTAAAGCTCTTATTCAGAACTGAATTGAAAAGACCAAAGGAAATGGCTCTCCTAGACATCAGTAGTGTCATGAAGCATAGGTTCCTCTGAAAGTAGTGCCTCCCATTTACTACCATGAAAAATATAAAAAGAGCACAATAACACTATTTGATAGAGCAAATTCTCAGCTACAAAAAACTGTTTGTCAACATTGACACAGTCATTAGCTATACGTTATTGCTAGCAATGAGCAAGAGCCTGCATGGTGTGCTCACAGAAATCTGCATGGTTGTCTAGAACATGGTTTGCCTTTCATGTTGCTGTTGCCGTTTCTGAAACCACCACTACATCCACTGTTTGGTCTCCACAGATGTTCAGCAAGCATTGATGAATGTCAGTGGGTGACAACAGCTGCCATCTGTCACATGACAACAAAATGTAATGGAATATTGACTGAAAGATTTAGTCTCTACTCCCATACCACCACATCTGCCTCTGATATCATAGAACAACATAATAAAATAGGTGTCATTACTTTCAGATCAGTCCTAGAATATAGGTGACAGCTGAATCTTTAGTTGAAATAATGCATCCTTTTTCTTTCAGGAGAGAGAAAAGATACTGAGATATTTAGAAATATCTCTCTTGCATCTTTCCGTGTCCATTTGTAATGATCATTTTGCATCACAAATTCTGTGTGTAGCCTAAAGCCATGTTTTTGTGTGTTTCTGATATGCCTTGGTACTGTTAAAACAAGTTGTGTTGAAGTAATTTTTTTTTTCTTCTTGTATGCTCATAAGGGAGATAATGGATTCAAGGAATATTTGTTTTTACAAGTATATTCGAGTAATCACTCACAACCTTGAGGTTATTGTTTTGGGAACAATAAATTCTTTTCTTTTACTCATTTAAAGGCTGTTGCAATCCACATAGAAGTCAATGGAAGGTTATCAAGACTTACAGGAATAATTTGACATAGCTAAACATCTGCTTTGTCTTCAAAGATACGTAAGTAATCAATCATGTTTGAGAGTTATTTGCACTTCATACTTGTAAGTGTACATTAATAAGAATTCTATAAATATAGATGAGCTAATTTCTTCTTTTTTAAATAATATCAGATTTTTTTAAATTGTAATAATACTTTTACCTGAAATTTATGAAGAGAAAGTATTCTGTGTTATTTTCATAACATTACATTAATTTAATTATGGAAAATATTTTGATGAGGAACATAAGATACAATATTAAAGGCTTACACTAAAATGCAATTTTTTCGTAAAAAGAGTTGTAATTACATTCTACTATATTTTCTGCAAAAAATGTTTCCTTCACATCTTTGACAATGAAGAATTTTTTTCATAGTGAAGAAAAAGAAAGAGAAGAAAGAAAGTTCTGAGAGAGGAAATTGCACAGAAATTGAACAAATCAATTATCAATTACTTGATATCTTACTTACTATCAATTGAGTCAGCTACTGATTTCCTTACTCTAAACCAGATGAAGAATTTCAGTTCTATGATATTTGAGGTTTAATATTTGCTGTGTAAGCTACTGAGAAGAGAACCAGGCAAGACCACTTTTTAGCAAATCTGTAATCACATCTGAAGAATGAATCTTTTTGATTCAACTTATTAGAGATTGTTGTGATTTAACACCAAAAGCTCAGCACCACATAGCGGTTCTTCCCAGGTGGGATGAGGGAGTGAGTGAGAAAGGTAAAACTGCAAGATCTCATACATTTAGATAAAAACAAAAATAGCTGAAGTAAAAGCTGTATGTGTAAGCAAAGTAAAGCAAAACAAGGAATTGATTTGCTACTTCTCATTTGCAAGCAGATGTTCAGCCACTCCCAGGAAAGCAGGGTTTGTCAAATATAACAGAGGTTTCTGAGGCAGACAAGAGCCATCACTCTGATGGTGCCTCTCAGACTTTCTCCTTTATCATGGCTTTTATTGCTAAGCATGACACCATATAGCATAGGACATCCCTTTGGTCAGCTGGATCAGCTGTCCTGACTGTGTCCCCTCCCATCTCCATGTGCACTCCCAGCTCCTGGCTGACAGGACAGCATGAGGAGCAGGAAAACCCTTGGCTCTATGCAGTACTGCCTGCAACAACTAAAACATCAGTGTGTGATCACCACCATTCCATTAAAATTCCAAATGCAGCATAATACCTTGTATTATGTATTGTACCTCTACAGAGAAAACTATCCCAGCTAAAATCATGACAGAAGTAAAAATGGCACTATACACATCGATGGACTTCAGCCTTGCCATTCTATTTTAATAAGGAATTATACACATCTGTTCTTTAGGAAATGTTAATTCTGTGGCTAACAGATCAGCCCAGATTTTCTTCTTGATCATTCCAATGCATCTGGTAGAGAAGTTATGGTCTCCTGCTACACTGAGATATTCAGAATAAGTTATCAAATCACAGAAGACACAAGACAAGAGTTTAGGCCAATATGTATGATAAATAAGTTAGCTAATGTTTTGGGGAAAAAAAAAAAAAAAAAAGAAAAGAAAGAAAAGAAGATTGGAAATTTGAGTGCATTATTGAGTACATCTAGTAAATTTGTGGTAGTTTAGAGACTACACTGGACAAAGGTTAAAAAGACATTTTGGAAGACAGATACCAAAATAATGATGTAACAAGAGAAGATCTCACAGATACTGGCAGAATTTAAAAAACAGGCTTTTACTTTATTTGACTTTGCTTGGCACAGAGGAGAACAGGCTTACAAAAGCATAGTATCTATGCACTAGAGAAAAGTTGTGCTACCAAAACCTGGGAGCAGGAGCAAATAAGCTCAAAACCCACAGCTGAGTTTGACTCACAAAATACTGAGCACTAAGTGGTGAAGACAGGAAGGTATCTCGAGCAGGCCTTTCATAGCTTTTTTATCTAGTGTCTTAATCTGTCAAAATATTACCTGAGACACACTGGAAGGTGAGCAATAATGAAAAGTAAACAATTTCTCATTATTAGATAATCTATTTGGTATTTGTGTGATTGCTTAGGACAATTTTTTTATTATTATTCTAATAACTGAATAAATTTATTAGAAGACTGTATACAAATGTGCCTGATGACATCTATGAGATTGTATCTACATACAGTTCATTCTTTAGTGAAGCAATGGTTGTGTATGGTAGTATTTTTTTATTATCTCTGTAGAGAGACAACAAATGGTTTCCCATTTACTCAGTCATTTAAAATGGAAGACAACCTAAGCGAACAACATAGAAGGCAATGCAGGAACATACTATTTTCAGCTGCCTACACACTGATGGTATATAAATTGAATCTAGGAAACAAACAAGTAGACAAAAAATAACCCTTTACCTAAAATTCTCATATCTCCTTAGGGGGAGAAGAATAGAAAAATTTATGCATGGAATATCAGTCCCTCAAACTGCCTTGCAGAAGGAAAGCTTCTGTATGAGTTAACTGCATTGAGTAATATTATTTGAAAATGATAGAAGTTAAATGTCTCATAAATTAAGCTATTTATAGCTTTAAAGCTCAATTTATGAGCAAAGAACTCAGTGAAATTATACACTTCTTTTAGATTTTGATTGATATACAGTTAAATGGGTATTTTTCTATCAGAAACAGAACTTAAACACAACAAACTTTCTACTTAACTTGTTTGGATTTTTTTTTTTTTTTTCCATTTCATGATACATTACTCCAAGCAGTTTTTGTGGATTTAAATTTTTTCCTTGCCATTTTTCAGTAGATGTTAATAACAGCAAAGAGTCTACAAATAGTATTTGGTCTTCTATGTCAGATTTGAACTGGGAAGTTCAAACCACTGTTAAATGTCAAAATAATAAAAAGAGAAGATAAAAATAAAATGACTAACACAAAGAAAGAAAGAGAAAGAGAAATAAAAGAAAGAGGAAGAAAAGAAAGAAATAAAAAGGTTAGTTTTCTGAAATAAATTGCCTCTGAAATAATTTTAAACTCTG
Source organism: Bambusicola thoracicus (assembly GCA_002909625.1). Taxonomy (NCBI): domain Eukaryota; kingdom Metazoa; phylum Chordata; class Aves; order Galliformes; family Phasianidae; genus Bambusicola; species Bambusicola thoracicus. Next base: position 9,724 of record PPHD01026369.1, read on the forward strand.
TAAGAATAATCAGCTTCTTACATCTAGTAGAGAAATTGAAATATGAAGGAACCATTAAATTCATATCTCAGTGATTACAAAACAGTATTTCTGTGTCTCTGGTACATGAGATTACAGTGCTCTGAGATGTTTGTAAAACCAAGGAATCTGTATTGATAACTAAGGGAACTAACAAACAGATTAAGAAATAGACTGCTTTCCAGTGGGGCTAAAAATTTTCCCCCAAGTCCTGTAAGTAAATGCTTACCAGCATGACTAAGACTGGCAGAAACTTGCCTTCAAGAAATACAAGACAATCTCAGAATAAGCAAGTGTGATTATATTTGAATGTCTATGTAAAGGTAGAAAGAGAAGGGAGGAAATGCAGAAATTGTGGTTTGATAATTTCTAGGTAAATTGCTTTAAACCAAAATGAAGTCACTTAACCATAAATTGGTAACTGATGCAAAGAACTGCATTAATAATGCAGTTAGTATGGCCTCATTAATATTAATGACAGAATGAAAAAACATTTTGCTTAACTCTGTGTACAGAATTTACTTAGAAAGCATTCTATTAATAGACACAAATCAATTCTATGTGGAAAATCAATTAAAAAGGTATGAGCTTTTGAAACAGAATTATTAAATTAATGGAAGAATATAAAGGAAAACCTTGGGATTCTAACAACACTTATGTGGAAAATTCAGTGTTCTAAGAATAAAGGAAGAGACTCTAAGAAGATTAATTTATAACAAATTCACACTGAATATCATATTCTCAGCGGAATGCACCCAAGCATTCTTCTATTTAGAATGACCGTACATGTTGTAGTCTCCATTGCTCACACTGCTGATTCTCTGAGCTCAATCAGAAGAGTCTCAGTCCAGCTATTAGTTAAGCAGAAAGAGAAGAGGCTACCTAACATTACATACCATTGTAATCATACATTAGTGATGTTTAATAGACAACTGAAAATGTGTTAAATATGCATGCTTTTCTATATGCCTGTAATGTCTCATACTAACTGCAGTCTGAGCTATGAACACAAATTTGAACATAAAATGATGGTGCAAACTGGTTTGATGGATCATAGCCCTGGGTTCTAATTCAGTACGTTTTGATCCTGCACAGAAAAGATAAGCTACTAACCCATCTCACATTAACAGAAGGCAAAGAGTAGGTAAAGAAGCAATCATAGAATTGCTCAGGTTGGAAAAGACCTCAAAAATCGAGTTCAATCACGTTCTGTGAATCTCTACAAATCTTTCCGATTTGAATCAGAGACTAGTCTTCTTGTTTGTTTGTTTTTCCCTGGAAATGTGCAACACACAATTTGCCTGAGACGTGCTACTATGAAATAAGCTAGCAGAAATGAGGCACAGCAATAACAAAGCTTTGATGCCATAATCAAAGTTTTTGACACATAAAGCAGTCATCTGCTTCACAGTAAAAGATGACTGCTATTGATGAGAAAAAAAAAATAAAAAACCTCCCATTTTCATCATAACCTGTATTATACTTACATACTCCTTTCAAACAAAGAGAATAGGAAGACAAATACAAACCCCTTTTGAAATCCACACAGTAGAAAGGTAGTAGCATGTCTATTTTCAGGCACATTTAATAAGGAAAATGTAAAATCTCCATGTAAATTGTGCATTGGCAATAGCATTTATGACCACATTTTCTAACCTCCCATTATTATCTTTGCTGGAAGTGCAGGCATTGTGAACATAGAATTACTGTAATTAATTTGTGTTAAATAATATAAATATTTTGAATT
>PPHD01026371.1:0-11487 GCA_002909625.1 Bambusicola thoracicus
ATATTTCCAAACATAGACAGTACCATCTTTCAGTTTTGGCTGAACAGGCCCAGGCCTCTCAGCCTTTCCTCGTATGGGAGATGCTCCAGACCCCTCGTTGTCTTTGTAGCCCCCTGCTGGACTCCCTCTAGAATATCCCTATCTTTTTTGAACCAAGGAGCCCAGAATTGGACACTGCTCCAGATGTGGGCTCACCAGGGCAAAGTAGACAGGGAGGATCATCTCCCTCAACTTGCTGGCCACGTTCTTTTTAATGCATCCCTAGATACCACTGGCCTTCTTGGCCACAAAAACACACCACTTGCTCAGGGCCAACCTCTTGTCCACCAGGACACTCAGGTTCTCCTCTTCAGAGCTTCTCTCCAGCAGGTCAACCCCTAATCTGTACTGATGCATGCAGTTATTCCTCCCCAGGTGCAGGAACTTAAATTTACCCCTTGTTGAACCTCCCTTCCTGCCCAACTCTCCAGTCCATCAAGGTCTTGTTGAATGGCAGCACAGCCTTCTAGTGTGTCAGTCACTCCTCACAGAGTTGTACCATTAGCAAGCTTGCCGAGGGTGGACTCTCTTTCATCCACATCATTTAAGAAGACGTTCAACAAGACTGGGTCCAGTGTCAACCCCTAGTTACAGCATCCAACTAAATTCTAAACCACTGATCAGAACCCTCAGAGCTCTGCCAGTCAGCCAGTTCTCAATCATCTGTCTTTCAGGCTTGAAATAGCTATTGCAAAACACTTTGCTGATGCTGGTACACAACAGCGTAAAGGAGAACAAACAAACATACATCAACTCCTTCAATGTTAGTATTCAATAGCAATTCAATTAGAAGCACTGAGTTTTGAGTTTAAGGTGTGTTGTGTCACTCCCAGCAGAGCCCACATGTGCAGCAGTGTCTGGACAAGCAAGACAGCAAGCTTCCAGGACAAGGACCCCAGAACAGCCCATATTTCAGGATAGAATTACAGACTCTTTCTTTACTCTTCCTTGACCCATATCATCTGTAGAACAACATGTAAGTACGTGCAGGAACAACTTTGTTACAGCATCTCTTGCTTTAAAAATAGGGATTTTGTAGTTAAGTGTCAAAACCTTCAGTTCTTCTGGATGACAAAATGGATGCATTCTTACACAACTGTTCTGAGCTGTTTGCCACCACGTGGCAGCAGACAAGGGCTGCTTGGAGGAAAAGGGTTTGCCAGCACTGCTGAACTAAATTTCAGCTGTGTTTAAAGGCAGCTCACCACCATTAACAGCCTCTAGTCCCTCATCTCTGACTTTAAAAACACAAGAGACTTCACTGTTGGAAAAGTTGATAATCATGAAATTCTACAGTCAGGCATGATAAAAATCTTCCGGCACTGAACATTTCATCCTAATGTTCCATAAAGTTAGGATTAAGTACACAGACTGCTGATACATACAGTTAATGAATTAAAGATATATCATCATGACTAATCAGACTAATCACAGCCATCGAAGGGCTCAGTAAGGAAGGAATACAAGCTTAAAACTTGAACTTTCCTTTGAAACAGCATTTGAATGCACTACAGAAGTATGCTCGGTATGTTTTAGGTTTCTGGGTGTTACTCATATATATTCTTATTCTGCAACCTGCCACATGTCTCCAGATGTCAGCCTCCACAGGGAACTACTATGCTGGTCAAACAAAGGTAGCCACCTTTGTTAGACCAAATGTGTCTACTTCTACCTCACCACCTCGACTGCTCTTGAGATCCCTGCGTTATGCAGCTAGGTGTGGCAGCAAGATTCTCCATCCAAGCTTCTTCAGGAAAGCTATTATCTGCACCACATGGCCTCAGTGATGTTAAGGTCAGGAAGAAACCACCTAAACAAAAAGAAATGGAGGAAACTCAGGAGATGGATGCCACACATACAGTATACAGCTGGGAAAAGTGATGTTACTCAAAAGCACCGATTCAAAAATTGAATAGTTATTTATTGTTCCAGAAGTACATTGCTCTTTTATACATATTTCATAAATGATACAGGATTTTACACATTTTCAGGTTTTTTTTGTGTGTTTTTTTGTGTTTTCTTAAAGAAGGACTTTTCTCCATGCTCCCTCCCTCATCCCAAACACACACCATGGATTCAGCTACAGGATTGTGTTCATTTTTTTTCCCCTTTAAAACTCATCACACAAACAAGATATAACAGATAAAAAATAATCTCACGATGTAATTGAACTGAAAGACAGAGGAAAGGGGGAAGGGAGAAAAAAAACTAGAAACATGCACCCATTCGGTCCAACATGCCATTGAGTGAGAAGAGGCAGCAATCCCAGCTGTATTTCCACATCTGCAAGGCACCTGGCATCTGCTTAACATGATTTCTGTTTGTCTGTTGTTTTTCTGTTGTTGTTGTTTTTAAACACAGTCCTCAAAAAAAGAAACAACCACAACAGAAGCCTCTTTCCATTACACAGTGAGGAAAAGTAGTGAAATTTCAAAAAAGCAGCAATCTTTTCTGTATATAAAGCTTAGTGTCCTTCTCCAATCTTCATCCTGTCTCCACAGTATTTATCAACAGGAAGCTAAAGAGACTGACAGGCTTTGAATGAAGATGTGCTTCTATCTGCTCAGAAATCAGCCAGCCTTGGCTAGAAGAGAGGGCTATGGGTTGACTTTCCTTCCTCCATTTCTTTTAGCTAAGAACAAGAGATGTCATTAGCCATCCCTATGAAACCATGACCTGTGTGCGCAAAGGTCATTTAAAGCTACTTAAGTAGGGAAAAGTGCTGGAGAACTGAAGCATTACGTGCCTTGCACTGTAAGAGCCCTGGGCTTTCAAAAAGCCTTTGGGCGAGGAAAATGCTTTGACCATGAGACCTTTCATTCCATAATACAAACAGTCAAATATCAAGTTTAATAATATCACATTCCAAAACTGTTCAGCTAAGCAGGGGGTCATGATTCTGAGACAGTTTCATAATCCCTTAAGCCTTCATAATTCCATAGTCCAGGTGACTATCAGATTTGGTGTAAGAAGAGGGCAATCTCCCTCCCTTAAGACTGAATATAGTAACTCTCATGCAATGCTGCCATTTATTTCTAGAAGGAGCTCAAGGGCATTGGGACACAAGTTTATATAGTTATTATGGAATATTCTAAAATACCAATTATCAAATGTCCAAAAGAGAACTTGTTCCTTCTCTCACTTAGCTCACAATCAGTCTGTGCTACAAATAAGCAAAGGAGGAAGTCAGCGGAGCACATGGGGACAGGGCTGGGGAGGGAAAGCTCACGGTTTTCCAGTAGAAAGCAGTCTTGTAGTAACTCTATAAAAGAGACCAGGTCTGATCAGAAGTGTGCGTGTTAATGGCGGTGGAGCGCAAGTTCTGATCACCAGCCATAGCTCCGGGTGGCTTGGATTCTTTGTTCTTTTTTTTCCCTTTTATTTTTTGTTAAGAGAGAAAGAGAGAACTGAATCAGGTAAAGGAAACTTTAAAAAGCTAAGCAGGCTGCTGGTGTCTTATCAAGAGGCAGACTCTGCAGAGCTGGAAGAAGACATCCCTACCCCAGCGTTACATTCTTTTCATGAACCCCCCCCAGTCCTGTATTTGTACACAATTGCCATTCACACAGTTTTAAATATGACTATTTGCCAAGCCCTTTTCAGAACTAACATTCCACAATGCCCCACCTTCAAATTTAAGAGATTTCCCCTCACAGTCCTTTATCTTGATTAAAGGTTTAAAAAAAAAAAAACAACCAAAAACCCTCCACCCACACACCACCTCCCAGCTTCCACCTGCAATGCTTTAATTTAAAAGGCAAGAGCTATGAACAAGTTTTTTGCCAGAGTTCAGAGCTTCTTTGCTGATCAGTCCTTTTCATCAATTTGCTGGATGGGCAGGTGAACCTGCAGTGGATCTCGAAGCCTCTTAAGGTCCAATTCTGCCTAAAAGCAAAATAAAAATTATAAAGAGGAGGCTCCCAAATACACCTTTCCCCAACCCCAAGCCCCTTTCCAAATTAGGAAATAATTTCTGAATTTCCTCATTTTTTCTGCCTAGAAGGGAAGAAAAAGTCACAGGCTCAGATCTGGGAAAACCATTTCTATCAGTTGCACTGTACTTCTCTGAACTTGCTAACATGCAACCACTTCAGAAGGAATATGGTAGGAAAGAACTGATCCCCTTGAACTTCAACTTTTATTTTAAAAAGAGCTAGATTAATGGGAATGGCCAAGACAATCAGTATTGAATAGCATAAGAAAACCTTCAGTCTTTCACACAGTCTCGCTCTGATCTTTCTCTGCTCTTCACACAGCTCCTTCTCCAAAGCAAGAGGGATAATGCATCTTGCCTTGGATATCCTACATCATCATTTCCAGAGCCCGAGAATAAACAGTGATACAGAAGAATGAGAAAGTGGAGAAAGTGGTAGCTCTGCTTTTCCTGCTTATGCCTTCTTTTAATAGAAAGTCTCTCAAAAATGAGGAGAAATATCTCTGCTCAACTCTTCTGTTTATCAGATCCCACACTGGGAACAGTCTGCTGCAAGTATCTTCCCCTACAAGAAATTTGCCATCGTTTCTAATAATGAAGCTTTCTTGAGCAGTATTTTCCAGGTCTGCAACTCAGTGCACTGAATTGCTGTGTGAGGGAGAAATGAGCTGAATGGATGCAAGTTTTCAGCCCTTACTAAATCCATCTGGTATGTAGGAACTGAGAAGAAAGCAACTCTTGAATTAGGCTCCTTTGAGGCATGAAGTGTCTGAAGCAATTCAAGATTTGCTAACAGCCTCTAATAAGGCCCTTACAGACAGATACAGGGAACTGCATCATGTTGATTTACACTTCCAGCTGTTCTATTCCTGGGCACATCAAAGCTAATTCAGTGACTGCACTGGAGCTGTGACAAGAAAATAGGCTGAGAACAATTCTTGTTTGAGATGCATCTACTAATAGCAGATGAACTCACAAGCAGTAATTTGCCTTACCTGTGGAAAAAACTCTTATTACCTGAGCAATTGCATCCTTGAGTTGATTGTATTTCTCTAGATCAAATCGTGACTTTTTGGCTCCTTTATGGAAAAATAGTAAGTACTGTCTGTCTCTTGCATCTGGATAAACATACTCCTAAAAAAAAAAGTAGGAATAAAGCATCACAACACGGGATACTATTAGTACAGTACATATCAGATGTGTTTTGGAAGTTAGCTTCTGATAGTTAAGGTACAAAACCAGACTGCATTGACTAAGCTCTCTGCCAATGAGGTGGGGTGACCCTAGCTGGTAGCTAAGCTCCCACCCAGTCACTTGTCCACCTCTCTTCAGCAGAATTGCTGAAAGAATCGGAAGGGCAAAAGGCAAAAACAGGAGTCCAATACCACAGCTTTTCTAGGGATACTCTACTGCAAGACGTCACAACTTTTTGAAGCACAGATAACCCCTAAGCAGCAGAGCTGTTAACACCAAATCCCACAGAGCCTCAACACAGGTCTACCTGCTGAAATTAACTTTCCCTTGCACTGGCATATCACACAGCTTCCATCTGGAATGCATGCAACGATCAGGCTGTCAGGTAGAAAAAAGCTGTTTTTAGACTGACAAAACAATGAGATTTCAAGTCTGGCAAAAAAGGTACTAGCTGATACAGATGATGATGTTTTCTGCCATCTTTGAACTCAGCATGTTAAGTTACAACTGTTCTTGACAAAAAATATTGTGACAAGGGTGAACGTGTTCTGCCCTTCAACTGGCACAGTTAGCAGAGCCCTGGGACACTGTGCTGGAATACACACACTATCTATTCTAGTGGTCTTGCAATAGCAGAGACTGAGGCCTTACCCCTTCATTACTTAAGTGGGATTATTTAATTTCAGTGGCAATGGTGAGACAAACCACACAATAGAAATCTCCAGAGATAGTCTGTCACAACTACAAGAACCCAGAAAAGCATAGATCCACTTTGTGCAGAAGTTCTGCAATGTTGGAGCAGGTCTAGTTTTTGAAGAGACAGAGCCTGCTAGTCAAATGAATCTGGAACTGCACCAAGCAGCAAGCATTCAAATGTATCTGTTTCATTTGGTTAGGAGGCCAGATCTATAAGACACCCGAACAAAAGGCATTTCTAAAATGATTTTTGAGCCCTTCTTGTCTCTTCAGAAAAAGTTAACAGCTCATGTTGGAGAGGTGTTCTTCCCTGAAATTCAGAAGGTATCTCAGATTATTTGAGCTGGTAAGCCACAACACCTACAGGCCCTGGTGCAAGTCAGTGTGTGTACATGCATGCAGAAACTGCTGTCTGTCAGTGAATGAACCTGTATAGCTGAAGCACTCAGAGGATGCACATGAACGCTTATGGTTAGACAACCCGGAAATGAGTGAGGACCAGCACCAGAAAACCCCACATCATAAGCTCCAACAGTGTTAGGAAGAGGCAAAGTAACTTCCAGAAGGCATGATTTTGCTATTTTCCTGGGGAGTAGAGCTCAAATAAAGTCTTCTATTGAAGCATCGATGTCAGCACAACAAGTCCTACCTGGCGAGTCATTACGAAATAAGCATACATTGCCATGGCACTACCATAGGTGATGAAATAGGTGACTGGTTCCATAATGTCCCAAGAGTACTCCCACCAGGTGAGGCGGGCCAGAATCCCAAACTGAGTGGCCATGTAGGCCAGGCCTCCCCACAACACCAAGGTTGTCCTCTTCTCTGCTTTCCTGCTGAGCTCCAGCCTTACCTGCAGAAAACAGAAGCACATCCCTTGTATTCTCAAAAAGCAATTTGATATCATTAAGAGATAACTTAAAAATAACACATCTGTATTTAATGCAACATTGTGACATAACTGAGTCTACGTTACATAGACAACTTTAGACTTCTTTTGTATCAGTCTCTCGCAATCATCCTTATTTTACGCTGAGTATATTTTGGGCACTTTGCAAAGTTTCTTCTATCTCTATGCTCAGAAATGTTCTGTTGAACGAGAGCCCCACGCTGCAGTAACAAGTTCATTTCTTACTATAGAGGAAGGAAACAATATCTCTGCAGGCATCAGAAACAGATGTGGTTTGGTACACAAAGTGGCAAATTTTCCTTCAGTGATTTTATAACTATTTGAAGCATGTTAGGGCTGAATAAAAACATAGAAATAAATTAAGCATGCACTTGGAGGATAAGTAAAATACAGAAGAAGCTTCTCACTTTTTCTAGTGGTGCTAGCTGCTCCTTCAATTCCTCTAGTCTCCCTATCAGCTCCTTCTCTTTGTTCAGCTGGTGCTCCTCGATGCACAAGGCAGTGTACAACTGCTGAACCAATGTCTTCACATCATTCAGCGTGGTTGCGTTCTCATGGCTTAAGAGCTCTAGGAAAGAAAGAGACTGCTTTGTGTGCGTTTATCCACAGGACTCCTTACACACTCTTCAGAAACTGCTATTATCCTGCAGAGGAAGCATTTGAAAGAATCTTTTCAACACAAAAGCTTTTGGAAGAGCTCCAAGCACACTGAGACAATGCAACATCTTCAAAAGTAAATTAGGCTTTATTATTGGATATTCCTGAAGTTGGAGAAGAACACAAAGAAGTTGTATGCTAGTAGTTTGCCAGAGATCAACAGCTGCTTTAGATCCATAGCTGTACGCAAGACTCAAAGACAAACGAACCACTGGTACGATCCCCTGCACCAGCTGTCAAGAAACAGTCAGAATTCAGGCTGCAGATCATCAACAACTGTACCCACAGACAGTGGCAGCCATTGATCTTAGGCTAGCAGAATATACAGTCTTATAATTACTTCAAGTACTGATGCCTGGAATGGTTTACCAACACACAATCGACAAACCCACTGTTGAGCTGTCTAAGGGTAATGAAAGCCTCTCTCACTACATTTTAAGACAGCAACATGGCTGCTAACTGGAACAGTATGTAATCCTGTACTTCAATACAGAAGGGATTCCTAAAGGAAATCAGTTTACAAAGAAGTTGTGACTAGTGGTACTGAATTACACACTCCATACGGAAAATCTAAGTTTGAAGCAAAAAATCTCAGCATTAGTCAATTAAAATCAAAATATTAAAAAATTGTAGCATCCCTTGGCTTGAACCTTAGGTTGTCTTGAGTACCATTTTATCAACACAAAAAACACAACTAACAGAAAATCTGCAGCAACTCACATTCTGGGAAGGGTAGACTTGGGCTGTACCTGAACAACAAATGGAAGAGTTTTGACTCCTAACAGCTTAAGCTGTTAGCATACCCAGAAAAAGAAGTGACTTCGCTGCGTGTGCCAAGGCAAAAGGTAGGCAAACAACACCAATTGCCATCTAAGCATCTTCTATACCACTGTGAAGAAAAAGAACCTTTGTGACCTTATGAAATCATCATTAAGAGGCCCTTAGTATTTAAAGGTAGTCCGTCCTGGAGTTTACATTTCAATACACAATTTCAATTTTATTTAAATGGAAAAGCAATATTTAAGAAGTTGAACAGAAGTAACCTCAGAGGCTATTTACAGGCACAATCATTCTAATACAAGCTAACTATAGAAATCTCCTAGGCAAATGAATCAGAGGCAGCAATTTCACGTAACCTAGGTGATCCCTGAGCTCACCTGGCAGCACACTGTGGATATACCATAAAAATGAGTTAACCAAGATGATATCAGCTCCTTGACGCAGACTTGGCTTTCTCAAGCAGTAGCCGAGTGGGATATATGAAATGGCCTGCCCTGGGGCAACAGTTTCTTCAGTGCAGAAACAGACACACTGTTTGCATTCTCATTAAATTGTACTGAAGCTTACAGACTAGACAGCTAGGCAAACAGCTGGAAAAGATGTCTTGTTCAAATCCTCACTCCACTTCTCTGGCTTATAAAGTCTTAAGGGTGCAAAAACACTACATCCAGGATACAGTGCACAGGGGGTGAGAGAGAGCAATAGTTTTTGTGTGGTTCCACAAGCAAGTTAAATACCCAAGTCATCATGAAAAGTTATCTTACAGTGGTTTTAAGGAGACTGGAGAAAAACCACCTCTAGCAGACATCAGCCTAACACACACATAGGAGAGAACTGGCACCCCATCCAATACTGCAATCCCAAAATTGGTTTTCCTGCACGCTAAGCACACAGATCCCTGAATCATCAGAAAAAAAAAATAAAATTTTTTGGCAGTATTTCTATATTGTGAACTATAACACGCTACAATTGATTTTTCATTTCCAACATTCAAAGTACCAGTCTTCACTGTCAAACAAGAGAATGATTCTTCTAAACCAGCTAACATAAGTTTCAGACTAATTCTCATTTGGTATTCAACTACCTCATAGTATTAGATTTCTTTTCCCTTCATTTCTTCATTTATTCCTCTTATGAGGAATAATGTCCTTGAACAGAATGAACATTTGCTTTTCATCATTACTTTATGACTACTTGCATACAGCTAAATTAGACTGCAAGGGTAGGATTACGCACTACAAGGTTTCCTTGAAAAATACTTCACATTCCCAAACGTGCATATTAAACTGTTTTTACTATCAACTGACTACTGAAATGATATTATGAAGTTTATAAGAACCAGGCCAGTTTACCTCTCTTTGGTGGTCTAACATGATACGTGATGTCGTTGATGATCAATTTGAAGTCATCCAGTAGAAGTAAATCTATGCCCGTGGAAGAAGCAACGCGAGTGCCATCTGTAAGGCAAACAGGTAACTCATCAGTACAAGGACCTAAACAAGTTGGAACACTACCCCATATCTGACTGCTGGACTTAAGCATTTTCCTGCAGACAACACTCTTTGTCAAGCCAGGCAAAGAGAACTCATAAGACATCCTAATTATGTCCCAGAGATTTGATGGCTAACAGATGCAAATTGAGCAAAACACTGAAATAAGCCACTAAGTGAAATACAACAGCATTCACAGCTAAATAAGGAACTCCTTCCCTTGTACCACCATTCACACCTGGTTCCCTACAATTGCTTAGCAACTCTATACAGGCAATCTGCACCTTCAGATTAAATACGTGGAAACTCATCTGAAATATGGACATCAGTCCTAATAGAGGTAAAAAATGGGACCTTGGCAAAATGAAGGCTTTCAGACAAAACCACCTAGAGCAGCTGCTTACATGCTATAAGGAGCTTGAACACAGGCTTATACTTTTTTCACTTCTCTGTAACGTAATGTGCATTCTAATATAAACTTCATGTTATCAATTGCCCCAGGCAGAAATCCCCCCAGTACGCTGGTGTAAATTCGCAGCGCTCCAGCACAGGCTACCACTACATTCACTGTGTTCACAAGTCATTCAAACTGCAAATAGAGATGCAACAAAGACAATGTCTTTACTGTGAGAGAATCTTCAAGGCTGAAGCTAAGCCTTAATGTCCTTACTAAGAATGTTTTCCTCCTCTTTCACACTACAATTAGATTTCCTCCACAGACCTGACACCAGAGTCAGTTAGTGGAATATTCCTACTCCAGAAATGATGTTTCTACTTTCTTGGAATGTCTGAGAACCCACACCATATTGAGCTTTTACTTAGGAAAGGAAAGGCTGGATAAAAATATCTGACAAGTAAATCAATTAGTTAGTAAACAAGAGTACCTGCTGAGTAGATCGCAACCCGATCGATTCCTCGGTCCTCTGCTTGCAGCTGCTGTAAGAATACACCAACGGAGTCTGAGATCGGTTTGAGGGTGAACTGGCAACGTTCACGCCGGGATGGAAGACTGACAGAAATCACAGGTAAGCCATTTTGGTAAACCACCGTCACTTCTACAAAAAAGAAGATGAAAACAAACGTTCCCTTAAAAATGGGCAGATCTTCTCATAGTAGTTCTGTATTTGTCCCATGGAGACAAGGAAAAAACACGAGTCTGAGCTGAACAGAAGACAAAGTAGATTTTCAATTCTCTATCTACCGATGTCCTTTGAAAACAAAAAAGACTCCAAAGTGATGTTAGTTTTTCATTCTGTTTTACTTGGCAGTATCTGTTACGCTCCCAGAGCTTCGTGGAAAAGTAAAAGGTATTTGTTTAGTCTAAGCACCATCACCTTTAAACTAAAGGCAGCACAGCACGTATTGGTTAGATTTTGAGAACCAAAGCATCTCAGACTGCGTAAGACCATTCCATGCACCATTTAGCAGGATTTGTGGCCCACGAGACAAAGGCAGGTGGTATACATTAGGAAATACCAAGGAAGGCTTACTTCAAATCTTTTTACTGTTATGTTCCAGTTTCCTGCTCTTTGTCCCGAAGCAACAAATATTTAAGAGAACTGTCAGGAGTATGAGGCTGTAGGAACAGCACTCTGAGTTTCAGTTTCAAGGTCACTTCATTTAAAATTCATGGGATCAATACACTTAGTACTTTGGAAGACAGACATTACTTCTTCAGTGTAGATAAAACAATCTTTTCCATTTCCTTAGTGTTGTCAGGAGCTTTTTCAATAGTGCTCTCAAGGATTTCACTGCACCTTCCTACAATTTATTGTGGTGATCTGTAC
>PPHD01026372.1:0-11487 GCA_002909625.1 Bambusicola thoracicus
TGCAGCTGCAGCCATTTCTGCAAAAAGCGTCAATGACCAGGGCAGCCATGTTGGGCAGTTTGGAGAAAGCTGTTTGAGTGAGCCCTAACATCTGGGCAAGATGGCAAAATCCACTCAATGCCCCAAAGCCACAGAGCAGAGAGAACAACCCTATCCTCCAGCAGCTCCGTCCCGCAGTGTTACAGCAGACCAGCTTCCTGAGGGCCCTTGGGTAGGCTGGCTGGGAGGAGAGGGTTGGTTAGCAGCAGGGACAGCAGCAGTGGAGCACTGGCACTGTTGTCCCTTTGCTGAGGGCTGGCACCGAAGTTGTTAACTCTCCCTTCGGGGAGAGAAACTGGGATTTCACATCCTGAGAAGGCCGGGCTTTCAGCAGCCACACTACAGAGGGTGGGGGACACAAATCCCCTCAGAGAGAGCCTGAACGAACAGCTTGAGCTGAAGAAGGGCCAGAGGAGTGTCTCACTGCTCCACACCCTGTAAATCCTTTGCTAATTACTTTATTGCTGTTATTTGTGAAGATAAAGGAAAAGGATTAATTAACTATGTGGAGAGCACAGCATCTCTCTCAGTGAGCTTCATTAACTGATATGGGAGAGAGAAAAATCAATTAACAAATTCCTTTGCCTTCTTGATGGGTCTGGAAACAGAGCTGTGGCACTTCTTGTTTGGGATTGTGAATGGTGAAAACGAGCCCACTTCCTCGGCCAGCTGGGAAGGATTCATTCATGTGTTTGCAGTGAGCTCCTGAAGCACAGCAGTGCACATCGCAGACATTTTACAGTTCTGTGACAGCAAGCAGCAATGTGACAATGTCAGCAAGGTGACAGTGCTGGGCACCAACTCACTTTAATTTTGAAGCTTCACTCTTAGGGGAGCTACTCGATTGTGACAAGAAAACATAACTAAAAATAATTATAACATGGGCACTGGTGTCCCCTGACATTTTAAGCTAGCACATGACTTCCCACAATATATGAGAGGCAGCAAAAGAAGCAAAATGGTTAGGGAATACCATGTACTGCATGTGCTGGTAGCATTCTTATGTCTTCTTGAACCTTTCCACAAATGGAGAGCCAGAGCCAGGCACTGAGATGCCTTTCACGTGGCATACATGTTAGTTGAAGGAAATGAATGGTCCCTGGGGATGAGGCCTCAGAGGGAAGGAAGTGTTTGATGAATGAGGTTAGAAAGGTCTCAGTGTAGCTGTGTCATGCCTCGGTGAGGGCTTCTACAGAAAAGAATGATGGTGGTTTCCATTGCCTACACAAACAAGGGAGGATAAGCAGCAGCTGCACTGCAGTGTAAAAAAACAAACCAACAACAACCATCAAAAACCCAGCTCACCCTATTTCTACAGTTTCATCTAAAAGCAACTGGAGTAAACCAGATGTAGTATATTCAATTGTTTAAGCACTGTAAATCATTACCCTGTGTTAAAAACACAGATAGGGGAGAGCTGTAGTTATCAACCGGGAATTACACAATTTGGATCTTATGTCTTGGAAAGTAATTCTTAAGTTTCACTGTCACTGTCTCCCAGGGACAAAATTAGTGAACAAAGAAGAGTGCACAGGCACTGAAACTGAGGGAAAAAAAACTGCAGAAGAGGGACAGAGCAAGCTAATAAATAAAACAAGAGCCTGAAGGGAAGAGCTGCTTTGTCAGAATATAAATATTTCCCTTCCTCTTTTATCTTTAATGTGGTGCGAGGAGCTTATTAAGGGAAGTGTAGCTCTGTCCCTGGAGTCCATCCACATAACCATGTAGGGAGCTCGGTCCAACGCAGCCAGCACAGTCACTCACACATAAACTCTTCTCTGCTGGAAACAAACGTAACGAACTGAGCAATAAAAGGGAAAGCAGAACCCACCGCAGTCATTACAACCCTTATCTTGCCGGCCCTGGTACTCCTCTGCAGGGATGGGCACAGTGCTGGCAGGGGCCCAGGCTGGGGATCTCAGTTCTCAGCTGCAGCACGGGCTAGGCAAGCCGCATCCTGCTGGGGAAGCTCTGTTGTAGGGAAAAACCTGAGACGGCTTGTAATACTGCCAGGTTTTATTTGGGGTGAATAAAGAGAGGGGGGAGGTGCGTAAAGAGGGAACTGCCAGCGAGTGAGTCTTTGCGTCTGCCCAGCTGAGCGTATGGCCTTCTGCTCCAACAGGACATGCAGCACCGTGTGCTGAGCCACCCTGCTGGCTGCTGGGCTCAGCCCTGCCACCGGCCCGGGTTTTGCCTTCCCCCACAAGATTACAGATCAGTAGCCCCTCTCTCAGAACTCTGGTTTCCGTTAATGACTCGGTTCCCTTCCCAGCACTGGCACCAGCACCTCCGTGGCGGCCCTTCAAGATGTTCGACCATATGGCTGCACAAAGCTGCGCCATCCGTCAAAGCGTCCAAGGCAGGAAGGGGTACAGTTTCAAATTGCTGCCAGCGGATTCCTTCCCACTATTTCCCTTGCCTGAGCTGTCACAGATACAGGTGTCAACCTGGCTCCTTTACTGCCTCACTCTTTTCATCTACTCTTAAAAAAAGAAAAAAAGAAAGAAAGAAAGAAAAAGAAAAAGAAAAAGAAAAGCTTTGCATTTCCTCTGCTCAGGCCTTAAATTGGAAAAATGAAGGGAATTCATTGTTGGTGCTGCTGATCCCTCCACCCCTACTGTTGCACCACTGTGGCCTATTGAGCATGACAAAATGAGCTCCCCAGGCTTGATTATGCAAGGCACTAATTCCTCCTTGAGCCAAGGGGGTGCCTGTGCTCAGTGCCCATAGATCTGGGTTTACCCAGCTTTTGTTTTTGCTTCTGTTTATAAACACTTGGAATTTCTGCCTTAAAAACTGACTTTTCTTTTAAATGTACGCTCATGAATGGAAAGAGAACACCACATACTATTGCAAAACCCTTTTTTCAAGTATTTTTCAGAAGAAAGTGTCGGGAAGATCTCCACATGGGGTTTTCCCCCACGTGAGCGCCTATCCCAAGCACCGTTTGTTATCGTGTTTGAAAAAGATGCAACCTTAAACACCGCCCATAAAGTGTATTTTCTTTAAAACCTTTCCCCATGCCATTTTTTTTTTCAGAAGTGGTTTTGATAAAAATGTACCGAAAGAAAATGCAGAGTCAGATCAGTACTTCAAAGCAGGATGAAAGCAATGATGAAGTTTCACACAGCCATGATGCTGGTTCTGGGATGCTTTTAAGCCAGCCCTGTTAGCAAACACGCCCTTTGACCCCTCACTTGTGCTGTCCCTCAGCTGTCCAGCTTCAGCCCCAGCTCACAGCAGCCTCCTGGGGTGAGTCGGAGCCTATTGAAGAAGCTCATGAGCAGCCTGGGAGACCCCCCTCCCCTCCCCAGGCCCTGTTTCTAAGACATTGCAAGAGAACGCATTTGACTTGTCCAAGAAGTGTTTTCATCGTAGCTATCCTTTTCCTACACTGTACTTCTGTGGCACATCAGCCCTTACAAAAAGAAACTGGTAGGAGCCTGGCAAAGACACCAGTGCTAACGTCTCTATCTCTGCAATTGTACTTTGACTGCATTCAGCAGCTGGAATTTGAGTTTTCCCATCCCAAGCAAAACACAGCACCTCCAGCAGCACAGGCCGGGAGCACAGCAGGCAGAGAGCCACCGGCTGCAGCCCAGCATCATTCCCCGTGCCGCAGGCCCCAGCCCAACCAGCCCAGCTCCCAAGCGTGGCCCCGCTGAGCCCACACGTGGCTGCCTGCTCACCTTGGGGGGAAACGGAGACCTGCCAACATTTCACTCTTCCTCCATAACCTGATTTCTTTTTTTTTTCCTAGGAGTTGTAACTTCTGCTCCAGGCAAAACCTACAAAGCAGTCTGTACAAAATCTCAAGTAGCACAAGCCTGGGACATCTTGGAGTACTAAATGTTTATGCTTTCCAAAATATTCTGTGTTCTTACAATTGTAAAACAATACTGTTTTTCACAATGGCTTTTGGGTGCTTCATTATATTGGGATATGGTTTCCTCACTCTAGAAAAACACAGAATAAATATGAGTGAGTTCATCATTAAACCCATGGCTTTACCATACACGTGTAGCAGCTGACAAAAACACGGCTTTAGGGCTGGGTATCTGGTCAGCAAGTTGTAGATGTCAAAAGAAGCTCATCTCCTGCCAACAGTAAGGTTCTACAGAGTCCTGGAGCAAACTGAGCTCAGTTCCACCCATGCGAGTGAAGAAAGTCAGAAATACACCATTCCAGTTGGGCCTGGGGTGCTGTACATCTCCCCTCGAGGTGCTGACTTTTCAGCTATCTCTGAACTCGAAGGGAGGATCTGTGGGAGCAAGGAGAGCAGGAGCTGCTATTTTTAGAAGTGAGGAGTGAAGCAGCTTACCACATCAAGCACCTCCGAATTTGGCAGCAAATTGGGATCTGAGAGCTCTGAGTGCCTCCCCGGCCTGAGCCTGTGGGTCACAAGCGATCGTAACCGTGTCCTCCGCCATGCACATTTCCTCAGCGTTTAAAATCCTTTGTAAAAAATGCAAAGGCTGAGAGAAAAATATTAAATACAGAGCTCCACATATTCACCACAGAAAGTCGAACCTCCATTGTTCTGAAGTCTAGCAAAGAAAAAAAGAGACTGTAAGCACGGCCCAGGAAAACATGGAGGCTGCAAAAGCTTTGCGATAGCGGACTGAAAGCAGAACAGAATTTCAGATGTTGCTTTGAATTTCCCAGCTTTGGTAGGTGCAAACCAGACATACGATGTTATTTCTTTGCAGCCCATATGAGAAAACGTTACGTGCAGCTGAAATCTATTTCAGACAGCAGTGTTTCTTTAGCAGAATGGGATTTCTCTGATGCTTTGCTTTGCTCCATATGCTTCTAATTATTGCTCAATTCAAACAGCTATTTCTGCATTGACTTGCAGGAATCTCAGAAGGCACCTTCTACGTAGGCAAGAAGCATAGCCCATAAATAATTTCAAAAAGTATTAAAGAGGGGAAGCTTCATAGCTTTTCATTCCAATCTGACTATGTGGTATTTAAATAAACCTCTGTGGCTTTCCAGTAACATAGTAGGAACTCCCAGGTGGCAGGGCTGGGGGAAGAGAGGGAGGAGAGCACTAAACATACTAATGAACATGTAATTAAGAAAATGGGCCCTCATTCCCTTCAGAGACTGCATGAGGAGGGAGCTTATTTAAAGCGCCGCTTTCTGGTTCCCCTCCCTTCACAGATGGAAATCGGCTCAACGTCTCCAGCGCCATTCAGCGTAGTTCTCAGCAGCTCCGACAAGCTCGGTCAGCGCAGGCTGGCAAGGAAGGAAAAACTGCAGCTTGGAAATGACTGGGGAAAAAAAAACATGCACGGGGGAACTCGAGATGCTGGTCATGGCCCCAGTTCCTGAAATGCTTTGGATCGCTGCTCCCCGGGGGCTCTGGTGGGGAGGGAAATTCCCGCTACAGCAGTGTGGCCCTTCTCCAGGGGCTCGGGGGGCTGCAGAAGCCCCCACAGCAAACCTTCGTGTCCCCTTGCAACAGGGAACCACCTCAGCAAGCACGTCCCCAGGGCGTGATCGAGACCAAAGGAAGAAATAATTCTGCCTAAGAGCTTAATTGCAATTGAGGAGCATAAGGGTTAATTTGCACAAGCCTATCAGGAAGAAGGAAAATAAAAGTAATTAAAATGTTTGTTTCTTTTCCCAAACTCATTTTGGAAGTGAAGTCAGTTAAGGAAATTTCACCCTAAACATAGGATGGTAGCAGTGATTTGTAATTTAAGCATTTACGGGAGGAGAAGAGAGGATTTTGTAAACAGAGGCTTAGGAATTCCTCAGCCTATTTAGACATCTGGCAAATTCTGTATTGAGTAACAGCTTTTCTTCCCTTGTTTTCTAAGCTTTGGAAACAGCGTATTTCTTAGAGGCTGCACTCATCTTTAGTGGGCCCTAATCAAGCTAAGATAAACCATTTGTTTGAACATCAGGCAGTGGCTTCCTGCCAATACAATCCTTAGATGGCAGAACCACGTCCCACGAGAAACAGCAATGGTCCCATTATTCAAGGTATTTAAAATTAAGCTAATTAAACCGCTGGCATTTATGAAAGCAGAGACTAAGTGATATAATGGATCTTTCCCATCTCTTGTTTTGAGTTAAATCCGGTTCTCCTTCCTACATAAACAGAAGTTGAGGCTTTGGCTCTGTTTCCATTGAAACAAGTGAGCCCTTACCCATTCACATAAATAGGACAAGCGCGAGCCTTCTGTCTGTGCATTACAAAGTATTTAAGATTCAATCTCAAATAAATGAGACTATAGAAAGACAAACTAAAACAATGTTGGGAATAAATTACAAGCACGTAATGCAAGCATTTCATCATCACATTCCTCAGAATCATAGAGTACTGACAGGAAAACGATCAGAGCAATCAGTCGCTAAATCCACATCAGAATTTTGGAAACAAAACGTAACTCCGTGTTCACAAAAACCCCAGCACCATCTGCAATGAGATGAACAAACTTGAGAAAGTTGACTGCGTCTCAGTAAATGGTATGCTGCCTATCTCAGCCAGGGCATGGTGGCGATGGGCTGGCAGTCGGACTAGATGATCTTAGCGGTCTCCTCCAACCTTAACAATTCTATGACTATTTTTTTTCCCCACCATCCCTGGAAGCTTCCCTTCTTCGTGCTGTGGTATCACTGCACCCAGACAGAGTGATGGCAGGGCTTGGCTGATACTGCTGCCGCCGCTGAAAAGAATTTGTCTTGTTAAAAATCATTTTGCTTGGGAAAGTAAAATAAAGAAGGGTTGTCTACACTTTATACCAAGGGGCCTCTGCAACCCCAAAACTGTGAGAGAGCAGAATAAATTCACTTCAGAGAAACAACGGAATTCAAAGTGTCACGCAGGGGTTAAAGTGTAACTGATGTCCTCAGTGAAGTGCTGAGTGGGGATGAGCTGATCAACTTCACGTTTTGTTTTCTTATTCACGGATCTCAGAGATGAAAGCCATCACCAGATAGCCCATCTCTGTGAATGTTTCCTAATGTTTTCTCCAATTTGATCGTAAAGGTGGAAGGCAGTGGAGCTCCTGCTGTATCCTTTGGGATACTGCTTCATAAGCTAATAATTACCTCACAAATCCATGATGCAGCTGGTATTTGCCTCTCTCACCGAGGAAATCACATCCCCTCCAGCGGTATCCCCTTCCTTTTGTCACCTGTGCCCTCCCCATCCCCTCTTTTCAATCAGGTTCCAATGCCTTCGATCTAATTTCAAATTCAGGCTCCGTGTTGGGGGGCAGGGCCTGCCTTCCCCCACTCCCTGCCTGTGAAGAACCAAGCTCTCCTGTCTCACTGTAGAAAAACCAGACTTCTCTGGTGAGCCCAAAGAGTGAGTAATTTAGAGTTGCCTGTCAGACTGATAGAAATGCAAGCAGATATAGCGCTGTGACCTTATTTTATTTCTAATTATGCAGACTGTTACGTAGAATTTGCATGCATCACTTCCCCCCCAGGCTCCTGGCATCTCCCCACTAAGTTTTAGGGAGGGCAAATGTTGATGTTCGTAGCTCAATAGCCTGCCTGATCATGTACAAATATTTGTGAGTGTGCTTCAAAACACTGAGATGAAGATTGTCCTGGAAGTCCTTCAGTAAGCATAAGTGCAAGAAGCCCCCATGTTTCAGCCAGTTGCAGCTGGGATGGTGGCAGGGCACCATACCTGCATCAGCAGAGTTTCAGCAGTGATGAAGGAGAAGCTGTAACGCTGTCCTTTATTCTTCTGAGGGCAATGAGGTCTGGAAACCTCACAGCAGATAATCTGAAAATGCTGACCCTGGGGCACCCAAAATAACTGCTGGCTGGCAGGGTGGGGAGGGGGATTTGTTTTGGCTTCCTTCCCCCCATGGGAAGAGTTTTCTATCAGATGGGATAGGAAACAAGGAAAATGATACTGGCAACATTTAAGGAGGCTTTAAAACAGCAGGAAAAGACATCATGTAGGGATTGCTGTGCCTCACTCAGTCTTAGCCTGGGAGTTGAATCGGATCTATTTTTAAATGTGTAAGAAGGCAGAGAATTCTCTGTTCCCAAGAGTTCCTCGCTACGTGCGAAGTCTGGTGCTCCAGAGCTGGTCCCAGGCCCTGGTCTCATAGATTTACCAGGACTCTGCTCCTCCTTTACTGCCACGAAACAATGACAGATATTCGGAAGAGCAGTGGCTGGGAGATTTTCAGAGAACACCTTTTAAACTCCCACACAGTTGCAATAGTTTCCCAGGAGCAGCGAAGCTGCTCTGAGGGGCTGAGGACCCGACCAACAGCAACTGCTGGTGCTTAGCGCTGATGAGAATCCCTGCTGTCGGAGGAAGCTTAAGTGACTTTGCAGGCTAAAACTTGTGAATTTGGATAGCGGTAAAAGCAGGAGATGAGCACAAGTTTGCTGCCACTTGAAACATGGTTGATGCTACTTAGAGAGGCTCTGATGCTTTGGAGCAACTTACAGAACCCTGCCTTTTGCTGCTGCTTTTCTGTTCTCTTTTTCTCTTGTTCCCTGAACACGCGAGGATGTCTCAGAGTAATGCAGTAGCCTGGGATTTTCCTGAGCCACAGCCTGCCATTCTGAGACTGCCACTCCCTGTGTCAGTGCCTGCTCCCACCTCCCACGGGTCTAAATAAGAAAAAAACAACAACACTGGAATTCGATAACGTGTCCGAGAAACTTTCTTCTTCCATCTTAGTAAATGCTGTTGCACATTACTGCCATCTGAAATGTCCTAGCAGTGTCATTCCACATGATAAGTTTACTCTTTTCTTATTTCACTACGAAGTAACAGGGAACACAGTTTTCCTTCCTTCTTCCCTTCTGCCTACTTCTTTTTTTACCTTTTGCTTCACTGATTCTATGTTAACGTTCAACACAAAGTAATGGAGCTTTTATAGTTCCTGGCTGTCCTTTCTTTCAGGCCATGGCTCACAAGAATGACTCTAATGAATGGGACCAGCAAAAAACAGGGGGAAGCACTGATGCCATCTGCCCTGTCTTGTAAATAAATACCCAGTTCAGGTCTTGCCACGTGATTTGACATTCCTTACTCTGAATAGTTTCTGTCACTCTCTCCACACGGCTGAAAGAGTTTCTTGCAATATCATTTTACTAGCTCCAAATGTCTCCTTACATACAAAAATCAGATTGGTCAAAGCTTGGGGCAAAGTTTGCAGCTCCTTTTCTCTCTCTGCATTGTCATTGCCTGCACTGAAACATCTCCTTTCCTCTGACATTTTTCATAGTGAATGTCACAAAATGCCTCACAGATGAAGTCAGACATACAAGCCAGAGTGAAATCTAAGGTGATTAGTAAAGATAGATGGCTCCACAGCTCATGGGGTGTCACAAAAAGTTGGGATGGGGAAAAAAAAAGGAAAAACAATCTTTCTGAAGATTACCAACAGCCACAGGACGGGGGGGGATTGGTGGGACACACACACACACACACACACGAAACAACTACAGAAACACACACACAAAAACCCAGTAAAATAAAGAAGTGAATGGAGGGCTTTTCCATTGAAGGTGACTAGGCACACAGAAGTATGTCCTTCAGACAACTCGCCTCACCACATTGACTCGCTGAAGTTCCTCTTAGAGCCCTCCAGCAGCTCCGAGAATGAAGAAAAGGCTTCTTGTCTAGAAGTAACTGCTGTGAGCGCAAGGAGCTCAGCCTGCCTCGCACACAGCTCGGGCAGCAGAAGACTAGTTTTAAAAACACGTCCACTTTTAGAAGAGTACATTTATTTTAGTAAGCCCATTTGTAACTGTCAATTTCTCTTAACAAATATAACAAAAGCTGACGCTCCACGGTCTTGCTGGTATGAGGACACATTGTTCACGAGCAGGAGAGGATATGGGAAACATTTGTCCAACAATTGCTGTTTGAGCTCCCTGAGCCACACTCTGATCTCTTGAACTGCCCCGGAGGCTGCACAGATTGGTGTATTTGCTTAGGCACAATATGAGCACAACCGAGAGTACAAGAGCAGAAGCGGCAATTTGAATAGTATAGTTCCTGTCCTCAAAGGGAGGGATGGGTGGGTTGGATAGTCTTGGCCCCTAGGCCAGAGCGTGAAGGGAAATGCGGTCGCTGCCGTAGGGCTTTTGTCGAGCGCATGCCCTCTGTGCTGCTCCGGCACTCCTGGCCCCAGAAGCACGAAGGTTCCAGCAGCCCGCGGTGTGTCCGCGCGCCCTGGAACACGGCTGTGCAGCAAAGCCACACTTCTGTCCTCGGCGAACGGACGCTGGCCTGGCTCTGGGTCCGCCCTGCATCACCCGCCGGCCAGCACCGTTCCTCCCCTGACCTACGGCGTTTTGTCTCTCGCAGACGGGCCGGAGGAACTGCCGCTTTGTTACACACCGTTTGGGCCTCTTTAAGGGGCTGCAGCCGCGCACGCGGCGATTTAACGTTTTGCCTCTCAGCACTGGTAGCAGTGGACGTTTCAAAACAAGCTGCCTTCCCTGCCGAAAGCTTACATCCGCGTGAATAAAGCGCTCATTCTGCCAGCAAAACGATGCCACGCTGCGATAACAAGTCAGGGCCCCCGCTGGGGGAGGCGATGGCGTGCAGACACGGACATCCCACAACGCCATCAGCTCATTCTGCAAATGTACTCGGGCGGAGCTTTTTTTATTATTTGTGAAATAACCTCGGGTACGGGCAGCTGTTTGCATTTTCAAAGCCGGTTCAGAAAGCAGCCGGTTAATTTTGGTTTGCTCGGGCCACCCTGAGCGCGCTCGCTGCCCCCCGCCCGGCCGTGCCTTGCAGCGGGGGTGCGGGGCCCCGAGGCAGCTCCCCCCGCCCCCGGCCCGCCCCGCCCTGCCCTGCCGGGGATGGGAAAAAGTTGAGCGCAACTTCTCGGGCCGCCGAGGCCCCGCCCCCGACGCGGCACGGGATTGGCGGGCGGGCGCCGTGAGACCCCGCCCCCGCCACGGTTTGTGAATGGGGCCGGGGCGGGGGCGGGGCCAGCGGCGCGCCCGCGCGTATATGTGTCTTTTTTGTGCCCGGCTCGGCCGCGGGCCGGGAGTTGCGGGGCGTGCGGTCGTGCGCGGTTGCGGGCGGAGCGGAGCGACCGAGCCGGGAGGCGAGCAGCGGCGCCCGTCGGGAGCGGACCCGCGGGGAGGATCGCTCAATAATTGGATTTTAAAAGTTATTTAAGCCCGCGAGTAAAATACACGGCTCAGCCGGGCGCGGTAATAATCCGTTTAGCCGTAACCTAAATCCTCGGCGTCGGGACTCGGCAGCCAGGCGGGTAGCAGCGCCAGCGCCTCGCCGCGGGACCCTGCGCGGAACTACCGAGAGCCGTCGCCGGCGTTTCTGCCCGTCCGCCACCTTCTCCGGCGCTACCGACTCCGGAAACTTAACGGCGGGGAGCGCCGACCCGCCGCGGCCGAGGAGGAGCGCCGCGGAGCCGCCGCCGCACCCCCGCCCCGCGGAAGGGGCCCCACCGCCGCCCGCGGGGTGCC
>PPHD01026373.1:0-11486 GCA_002909625.1 Bambusicola thoracicus
TGGGATGCAATATGTAACTTGTGCAACTGTGGTAATACAATAAAACTGAGGACAACAACATTTAGGCAGACCTTAAAGCATACTACCAATCCATAGAACATAATTTGCAGATTTGTAACTAAATGATGTCAACGTGAAATAAAAGGGTTTTGGGAAGTGAACTTCTTCCTTTCAGGAAAGGGTTGTGTGTGTTACCTGGTGCTTTTTGAGCCATCCAAATATGTTTTGTGAGCCAGGAGACTTTCTTCAGAACTTGTTTTGTTGGTTTTTGTAAAGCTATTAAATACTGCTGTGTCTGGCAACAGTCTGATGTTAGACTGGGTGAAAAGGATGGACAGTCCAGAATTCATCCTCTGTTAGGCCCTTTGTGTGAGTGAAGCATTGCACTCATTGAGAACAGTCTGTGGACGCTACAAAAACAGGATGAAAGAACAATGCATTGTTCTGCATTTGTTGTTGTAAGAGGTGCTCTTCTGAAGGACATGGGGCTAGAATTAGAATAGTCCTGTAGAAGTGTAAGTATTTGGTATAACTGTGCTTCAGTGCAAGGTAGGGCTAAAGTGTTCCTTGACAATAACAAGAGACGGTATGATTTAGAGAACAGGTTATGGATTAAGTCTCTTATCTCTAATGAGTTTGTGTATATAATCTTTGAAAAATTAACATTTTTATATAAATGGATATATCTTATAATAGCATAGTTGACTAAATCTGTAGGTAGAAGATGTTTTGCTTTTTCTAAATAGTACATGGGAAAGCTTTTTTTCTAAGTAAATTCAACTTGTATATTTACAAGTACAGTTCTTAAATTT
This sequence comes from Bambusicola thoracicus, assembly GCA_002909625.1. NCBI lineage: Eukaryota > Metazoa > Chordata > Aves > Galliformes > Phasianidae > Bambusicola > Bambusicola thoracicus. The sequence continues at coordinate 813 of PPHD01026373.1, forward strand.
GGAAGGGCTGAGGAAATTGTAAAGTAAATAGCTTACAGGCTGCTTAAGCACAGAAGCAAAGGGCTTTTTCAAATAAGGACTTCTACTTATTCCTGGTATAAAAAAAAGAAAGGGAGGGAAAAAAAAACGGAGCAGTTTTCCGAAGCACCCCAGCACAGATCCTGATGTACTGACAAGTCACACTCCTCTGCACAGACTTTGTCCGTGAGGCAGCTGTAGCAATTCTCTAAGAGCAAAAAATAAAGCTGGGGTTGTGTAACTTAACCTGGGGGAGGAGGAGGACATTCCTGGTGTTGAAGAAAAAGCTGTCAAGGCCTGGGCATGTAGGCTTGCTGGGGGAGACTTATGTTGTGCAGGCTTCACAATTCCCACAAGCAGTGTACTGGGGAGGTAATCTGGGTGAACTTCTGAGTGTTGGAGGAGCCACAGCTATTTCTTGGCTGCCTCGTTGCTTCAAATGTCAGAGGGATCTGCACTGATTTCAGGTCTATTCAGCTTCTGCATTTCTCACCTCTGGGATTCCTGTCCTGTACTGTCTTAATTGTTCCAGCTCCTGTGCTCTTCTACTAGAGCTGCCCCAGGTCTTCTCTCCTGTGCTTTGAAGATTAGGTTCAAAATAAAGCCTCTCAGCATAGTGAAATTGGCACGCAGGATTTGTGTCAAGCGTGGAAGTGTGGCACAGCTCACAGCACTGTTGCATGGCCAGGAAGCCCTGCTTCATGGAACTGGTGCTCTTGCAGAGTAAGATTGGTCTTTGTTGAGGTTTAAAGTGTATTGTTGACATGCCTCTGAGTTCTGTTATGCTTGTCACCCAAAGTGCAATTACCCAGGCTATGCCACAACACTGAGCTTAAACACATGGGCAGGAAGCCAAATTCTACACTTAGCAAGCACTTTAAATAGAAAACTACAGCACAACTGACCTGCAGGTATGTTTTATAAAGAAAGCTTGTGTTCCTAACTGCTGAGGACTTCTTCATTTAATCGTGAATGCATTGATAAATGCTCTTTCATAATAGATATTCATCAAAGTAATGTGTGGTCGTAGCTTAAAGTAATTGAAAGTAACTGAAGTGTAGGGTTTGAGTTTCAGGCAGAGTATAAAATCTTTACCTGTTCTAATTTTGTTATGTTTGTATTAGTAGGTGTGCTGACAGGAACGCCCTCTACTTGCTCCTCTAACACTGTATGAAGCATGGCAAATAATCAAGGTTTACAGCACTAAACCATTGAGATCATGTTATAGTGTTTAAGTATGCCTGCATTGCAGTGGTGTGATATACCCATCTCAAGCTCCATATGGCCTAGCAGCAGCAGCATGGTATTTAACACTGGTCATGAAGTGACATAGTGTGCAAGTTGGTTTTGCAGTCTGTGCCTAATCCCATGTTGCCATGGCTAAACAACCACCAGATCTGAGCTCTCTGGGGCAGTGCAGCTGTAAATCAGCGTGAGAGTTGCAGCCACAATAGCTTTGTAGGTGTAAACCTGAGAGACTGCTCTCACACTCCTCCAGATGCTGATGGTATGGTAGCTTCTTGGTAGGAGAACTGAAGCTGGCCGCAGTGTTTCTGCTGGCTTTTCCTACACTTTAAAATATGTAAATTCTGATCAAAGCACTGTATGGGGTTTCACTTCCCAACTTCTACTTTCATAGAAGTAATGGAATCTGAGGCCTTGGTCCCAGGCAGCAGCTTCCATGGTGACCCAGGATGACAGGAACAGCTTAGGCCTCGCCTTGTTTAAATGTACACATCACTGTGGGGATTACTTGCTTATTAATGTATTCGTGGAAGTTCCATGATACTGAAATACAAATGTATATGGGTGCTTATTTTAAAGACCTAGCTGAGTTTGATTTTCTAACATACTGAATCACTTTCTGCTTCTCATGGTAACAGAAAACAAAGTAGAATGGGGCTTCAGTAAGTTATTGAAAGATACTGCATAGGCATGCATAAACTTGATTTAAATGTGTATCTCTGTGATCACAATCTTCCCCTTTATCACCTCAGTACCTTGGAATTTAAGACTTCCAGCTTTACAGGAAACCTCACTTCCGAGGATGTAATCAAAACAAATCTCTTTCTACAGAGGAGGAAAAGTACCTATTAAGGGAATTTGAGTTTCTTGGGACAGGAGATCTCAAAGGCTAATAAAAGCTTAGGAAAGAAGGCTGATTTCAAAATGACTGCTGCTGGCATCCGATTTCTTAGAAGTCATGGTGAACTGAAAGGAAGCCCAAGATAGATGAGCTGAGGTGCCGGTGTTGGTGAAGCAGTTGTCTTGGCAACTGCAGTCACTTAAATATCTCTAGGAAAATAACTAGCGAATATTCAGACTGGAAGATGTCAGAAGAACCCAAAGTAACGAGTAGCTTGAGATTTATACAAGGAATGTGCTTGACTAAAATGGCAAGTAGCTGTTTTCAGTGGTAGCGTCCTTCAGCCATGCAATGCTGATGGTTCTCTTCATACAGCCATAGCATGTCTATCTGCTGTCTTGCTGCATGAAGCAAGGTCCTTGTGGGGGGGAAAAACTGACCTCTCTGGGTACATTCATGCCCATAATAATGGGAGATGAATGTGCTGGGAATTCTGGAACTACTGGAGTACTTTGTTTTGTAGCCCTACTGTTCAATGGAAGCATACAAATACTGCAGTAAAAACTGTTGTGAAACAAACTATGCAAAGAGAAAACAACCTACATATGAGAATTGTATTTTATTGTCAAATTGCAGAAGCTGCAACTGAGTCAAAAGCTATTTTTAGGCTCTCTCACTGTTTATCATGGTGAGAAATTGAGACTTCTTACAATGTGTGTTTTGTTAATTGTGATGGTACATGTTGTTTTGTGGTTCAGTAGGTAAAACTGGTAAGTTTTAATCTTTTCTCTTCCTTAAGGGGCACTTAATTCTCTCTTATATTGGTACAAAAAACAAACCCCAGAGAAAGGGTGACTGAATAAAATCAGCAGAGTTTGAGCCAATTGTTTCCTGCTGTGACAAGCGTATAACTGCCAGCTATGACAGGTATTTCTACAGGCAGTGAATCCTAAGCAGAACACCAGGTGCCAGTAGATGTTACAGAAGACTAAGAGTACATTTTCTGCCTCTCATCTAGGAGCTGGCTTGTGAGCTTCTTTGCGTAACTTGTGTAAAGTTGTGGTCAAAATCTTTCAAATGAAAGTGTGAACTCTAAATTTGCTACTTACAGGAAAAGGTAGTATGGGGTGAAAGCTGGTGGTAAGATCCACTTCCTATTGACATTTTCCTTTCCTTTCTTGAGCAGAAAAAACCCAATCCTACAGCAATAAGAACAATCACTATAGTCATGTATGTAATTTTCTTCCTTGTGTATTTTAAACCTACCTGGCTCTACTGATGGTGTACGAGATACTAGGCAGGTTTGAAGTTCCTGTGATACAGAACCAGTTGGTGTTCCAGTTCATTCAAAGTATCTGCCATTTAATCAGCTATTTCTGCTTTAACTGTGCTAAAAAATAGAGCTAAGTCTCTTCTAACTTTCTCTACTAGCAGTGTAAGCCAGTGTTACAATTTATAGTTGATTGGACTTCTGTATCCTTGCCAAATTAGAGGGAAGTTTTCCTTGGCAAGTGACATCAGCTTCTGCAGTACTGAAATGTTAGAGTAAAAAAATTCCAGTCCTTGGCATAATGCAGATAATGATGGCAGATTTGGTTTTTTGATGGTGACTTTTTTTTCTTGTAACTTTAGCTGAAGGTGCAGTGGCAGAGATGCTTAGCTGTTTTTCCCTCTGTCTGGCTAATAAGCTTTTAACCTCTCTCACATCTTCCTCAGAGCTTCCAAGGTGTTCTCATAGCAGAAAAGTGCTAATAGCAGATGGTGTGCTTGAAGCTTTTAAGGCTTCTGAAACTTCATCTCACACTATGATTAAGGTTCAAAAATCACCTTTGGAAATAGTGCTGTATCTTCCAAAATCTTATTGTGGACAAAGAATACTTTAATAAAAAGTGAGAGTATGGGATGAAATCTATATAACCTGATGCGAACTCTTTGAATTCTGTACTTATAGTGAGCTGCTCAGCTGTTAGGATCTGCTGTTCTCATTTTGTCTATTTTGACTATTTTAACAGCTGAAAGTTCCAAAAAGGCTTGGTACAATCAAAACCACCCTCTTGTCAAAATGAAGCTTGATATAGGAAGCTTGATAAGCTTTGCACATGGGTAGTCTGGGATTTCTGAAAAGAGCATATGGTAGCTGACACTTCAGCTGGAGATGGCTTGTTAATTATAGCTCCTTTGTCAGAATTCCTTTGCCATTTCATGGGGCTAACAGCAAATTAAGCATCTCTTTGTGTATGTACAGAGAGGCATGCTGCTAAAAATATTTGGTTTCTGCACATCTTCAGTTATTCTATCCAATTGTATTGGGCCAAAAGCCTGGAGCCAGAGCTATGGGTTCTTCTAAAATATGTGAGTAATTCTATAGGTGGCAAGCTTTCTTCTGAATGGAGAGGGGTCTTTATTCTGTGGTTGAGCTGTTCTGAGGTAGTACAAGGCAAACGTATGTATTCTATGGTTCTATTATATGACTTAGTCATGATTCTGTGATTTCGTAGAGATGCTTTGCTTGAGTTTTTTCTCTAGCTTCCAGTAGTAGCTCATTACTAAAATCAGCAATGAATTTCTTAGCTGTTTCTTTTTGATGGTTTAGGTTGGATTTTGGTTGTTGTGATGATCTAACTTTGAAAGTGATTCCATCCATCAAATTGACTTAAATGTCTCTCCAAGTTCTACCTTGTGTTGCAAGTATTTGTCAGGTAAACAAGGCCTGAGTTGCTTTTATTCCCAGATGAATGTAATTTCCATTGAAAAAGCTCACTTAAATTTGAACATGAGCAAGTGAAGTCTAGTTGTTTGTTTTTTGTAGTCTGATCCTTGGTATCATTTAGTGAACAGTTGTTAGAACAATGAGTATGGTCTCTATTACTCTACACAAAGCAGAACAATCAGAAAGAACAATTAGAACAATTTAACTATGATATACTGGCTGACTCATGCCACAGAGCTTGGTATTCCTTTAATCCTTTTATAAACTATTTTATCCCAGCTAATGTGATTGTGAATGTTCTTACTGCCCATATAATGTCTAATTCCTTTTGAATTCTGCTAAAATGTTGGTCTTAATGTTGCTTAGCAATAATTAACAAAATACAGGTGTTTTGTATGTTGCTTAACTGCTGATCAAAACTTTGATTTTTTTTTTTTTGTGCTGACCTGTTACACTTAGGTTAGTAGTGTTCCGCTGTTTAACATGTTCTGACGGATGCGCACATCAGCCTGATTGCCAGCCTTGTGCTCAGATAAGCACTCCAAAGAAGTGTGTTATGTTTGCCCTTGACACAGAAGGCTTTTAAGAGTGCTTGATGGTATCCTTTCTAAACTATGGAGTATCTTCTACGCATCTTCAAATGTGGAAAGAACACAAAGCATCTGCATCCATTTTTAAGCACACTCGTGAGCTGCATAGCTGGATCTCGTTCTGTTACTTCCAGTTTAACACCAAGGTTGAGCTAAAGGATGGTGCTTTTACCCATGTAGCATGCTGCAGGGGGCCTGCTTTGCAGGGAGGCTGAACTCAATGATCTCTAGGGGTTCATTCCAGTCCCTATAGTTCCGTGACTGTGATTCTCTCTTTCTCTCTGGCACTGATAGAGAGGGAACAGTAGCTGTCATTACAAGATAGTAGGTATCTGACTTGAAGAATGTTTAGTTGTGCTAGGACTTCAGAGGAATCTTTGCGTTCTTGATTTTTGATGAATGTGTTTCTTGATGAATGTGATTGCTGCTCAGATATTTTTGCCTGATAGGCACATTTGGGTGTTTGAGGTCAAAGTTCTACTTAAAGAAAAGGAATAATTAAGATTTCTAAAGTACTCCTTGCTATGTTTGTTCGAAGACTTTTAATCTTTGCAACTGTTATCGAAGTTGTAGAACACTGGTGAGATGAAGAACTAGAATTGTGCAAAACTGCCAAGTGTGAACAGGTTCAGAATTCAAAAGTGATGCTAAAGGCCACCCCCACCTTTTTTAAGGGCCCATCTTTTTAATGAGACTTGAAAGGGTTCCCCCATTGCTTGTGTGGGGACAACTGCCCTACTCAAGGATTTGTTTTGTACAAGAAACTTAGTAAGTGGCTCTCAGCCAAAAGCATTGGGTTATTGCTTGGAGAGAGGTTCATTTCTCTCCTCAACTTGAAGGAATGAAGCCCTTTTCTGGGTGAGCAACATAGCCGTCAAGCTGTCAGTTGCTGCAAAGTACTTCTTTATTCCACTTCCCCTTGCTGAAACTTCACCTTCTGCACTGTGGTGGGGCTGCACAGTGGGGTAGGATCAGCTCCCTTTCCAGTGTGAAATATTTATAATCCCAACAGCTTTTTTCCAAGCCTTGTGCTCTGCAGACTCCCCTGGCTTGAACCCGAGCATTCCTGTCTGGCCAGGAGCCTGACGCCAAGGGGCAGCCTGGCAAGCACTGTGCTCTGTGTCCTCCAGGGCAGGCTTCCACCCAGAGCTGGACGATGCAAGTTCAAGCGCATTTGAGCCAAATGACCCACTGCTATCTGGGACTGAATAAGGTGTCCCAATTTAGCTGCTTTTTGAGGAAATAGGCCAATCATCTGAACCGAATGTGTGGTGAAACTGGTCATGTACAGAATTTCACGCTCTGAGTCAGCCTTGTACAAATACCTGCTGGTAACCTTGTGTTCAGGATTAAGTTCATCGAGTTCAGGACACTTCAAGGCATTTCCTTTCCTGTCCTGCTATTGGGCAGTTCACCAAGCATTACTGAGAAGGGATATATAGAGAATCCTGTGTTTAGGCATGGGGTTTCCTGGTGTGGCTCCCTGGGTCAACACTTACTCCTCTGATGTACTTTGTAAGTTCTGGGCTTGTGCTTGTCTGTCTTTCCTGCTCCAACACTGTCCAGATCTGTTTTTCCTGCTCCAGCACTGTCCAGCTTGTCAAAGGATGAGCTACTTGTAAATAGCTATTAGTTAATAGCCTCTTCTGGAAAGTACAGGATCCTTTTTGCTTGTATGTGTATCTTTTTGGAGGACACTGCGGAGATATGGGGTAAGGCAATATCTTCTGCCATTTGCTGTTTTGAGCTCAGTGCTGTTGTGTACTTACGTGAGAAACTCTTTCAGTGTAAAAGGAAGATGACTTTAAAATCCATCCTTAAACACCTTGTGATTTTTCTAATTTTATTATAATTCTTATGCATGTTTCACGTGGCTGACTTATTTGCATATTAATTTTTAGTGAAATTTTCTGTTTGGTTTGCTGTAGTCAGCTGTCTCTTGGATGAAGCATTGACATTAAAGAAGTCGTTTCACATTGGAAGCAACTTTAATGTCCTGTGATAACATGTACAAGAATGTCAGATCTGTCAGTATTTAATGTGCAAATTAAAAATCTTCGTGTTGTGGCTTTTTGTGTTAAACTATTGAACTGTAAGGATAATGAACTAGTGATGCACACTGCTATGATCATTAAACTGATATTGTGCTAGCTGTGTTTTAAAGCTAACTTTGCAGCAAAAAAGCAAATGAGCTATGTGTTACCTTAGATATAATTAGATATCCTGCTTTGTATGTTTATTTTGGAGATTAGAGCAGAAGCACAAAAAACCCTTTGGTACAGTCTGCAGTGCCCATTGCTAAAGTGATTGTACAGTGGATGTGAGCTCTGCAGCACAGAGCTTAGGTAACAGTGTGAGTTACAGTGCTTTGGATTTTATGAGATTTTTTTTTCCATACTGATATGAGACTGACAGCATTTTAATCCTCCTGGCCGTGCCCAATAAAATGGTCCTGCATGAAACATGAAATCTGTTGTCCACACATGGACTGCTCTAAAAGGCTGAGCATTATTTCAGCTAACACAAAGGAGCTTGTGCTGCGTATGTCACTGCTTGAGTATTACTGAGGTCACTTCCATAGCATCTGACTCCTTGGTTTTCCATTTGAGGAATATCTGGACTGTTGAAGCCTGAAATGCCACTCCATTTGCTTATTACTGTGGGCTGTAAACAGCCACTATGCTCAACCTTTGTATCTGCAGGCTTTTTATCTTGAAAAGATGGCATGACTTTGCTGAACTACTCTAAACAATAGTTAATTATGTAGATGTCTTCCAGATATTTGTTTCAAGATAAGCACTTTGAAGACATAAAATGTATTGGATCTGCAGCAAAGCTGTCAGTACACTTGCCTTTAGGATGAGAGCCATTGTGCCAGCAGGAATGTTGTTTTTCCTATATTTAAAAAATAAAAGTAAAAAAAAAAATGGACCTTAACTTGCAATTGAAGTGTTATCACCAAGAACTGCCCCAGTATGGAATGCCTGAAGGTATATTGCTGAAATAGGGGCAGTGTGCCAGAGGCACTATTCTTTTTGCAGCTTGAGAGCACGACCATTACAGAAGGCTGCTGAGGTTGGTGTACCTGTTCACATGTACAGCGGTGTTTGTGCACAAACAGCTGCAGTGTGTGAACTGCTAGGGATAGCACTAGAACCTGCAGTACCAAAATAGAGCTTGTTTGGCTTTATAGTCCTCCAACAAGTGAGGTCTAACAGGCACTACATAAGCAGCTGGGTGCTCAGCAGGGCAGCCGAGCCCAGAATCCCAATCCAGAAACCAAGCACCACATTACTTGTGGTTTGTCAGACTGGGACACAATCAGAATTACTAAGTTAGAGTTACCAAGCCAAAAAGCTGAGTGAATAATGACATAGCATGGGTAGCACTGTTACAGGCTTTTGAACTCTGACCATCCCAAAGAAAAGTTCATTAACTGTTGTTTCTGCTCCTTGCACTGAACTGTGTTGTTATAAATCAACAGTAATATTGCTTAAGGAAAAAAAAAAACACAAAACCCAAAACTGTTCAAACACTCTAAGTTCTGAACAAGGAGTACAATGCATTGGGAAACCAGTACGAGTCACAACAGCAGTTCTTCCACCAGAGCTCACACTAGTGCTTAAACAGCTAATCAGGAAGTCGCTCGTTTTAACCTAAATGATTAGCGATCACTTCCAGCTTTATTTCTTAGTTAAGTGTCAAGACTGTAGGCATAAGACTCTTCAACCAAGTTGACACACTTTCTTTCCAGTAAGTGTGGGACTGCACACACATGGGAAAAGCCCAGTTGGGAGTCTTTACCAGCTGTTGAAATCCTCTTGAGATGTACATTTTTTTTTCTCCTACTGGAAAACTCATGACACAGGACAATTTTTTTTAAACAGTCTATGGAAAAAAAAAATTTACATGTTACTGACAATCTGAAAGTTGCATTCATTCAAGCATGTAGGTAGGTAGATATATAGATAGTACTGATTGGTACTTTTCCACTCTGGGAAGGATAAACATATCCATAGTTTTCCTTCCTCCATCCCAATGCATGGGCAATGCTTTGGGATGCTCCAGCCTGAAGTGGGTAGCGATAGCGTGGAATAACTCAGTTAGTAACTTAGTTGCTGTATAGTGATAGATAGCCAAACAAGCAATTTTGGCCACACTTAGTGATCAGTTGATTTACAATGTAGATTTGAAAATTGTGGCTTCAGCAGCATGTGTTCCTCTACAGAGCATGTCATTAGTGTGCCACACTTAACTTTATGAAGGAATAGAAGAAACAAGTACTTGCCAGAAGCCAGCTTTTACATCACTTAGTTATAGCAAAAACAGTCATCTGTCAGCAACCTTCAGAATACATTGGCTTTCAACAGAGCTCTGATTTACTAACATTTGCATACCATAAGCTGTACAGTAGCCATCTTTTTTGATGTTCATTAATAGCCCCTGACCCCTTGTTTCTGTTGTGGGCTGGGTTAACTTCCCAGATTTGGGAGCACCAGGCAACCCAAGGCCTCATGGCACTGAATTTTATGCCAGGTGATGCACATTTTGCCCTTAGGATAAGCCAAGGTCACCATAGCCTCCTGTAACAGGAAGCAATTTATATGTTTCTTGGTTCTTGGTATCACAGAATTGTACAATGGCCTGGGTTGGAAAGGACCATGATGATCATGGAGTTTCAACCCCCCTGCTATGTGCAGGGTTGCCAACCACCAAACCAGGCTGCCCAGAGCCACATCCAGCCTGGCCTTGAATGCCTCCAAGGATGGAGCATCCACAGCCTCCTTGGGCAACCTGTACCATTGTGTCACCACCCCGTGTGAAAAACTTCCTCCTAATATCTCACCTAAACCTCTCCTGTCTTAGTTTAACACCATTCCCCCTTCTCCTATCACTATCCACCCTTGTAAACAGCCGTTCCCTCTCCTGTTTATATGCTCCATTCAAGTACTGGAAGGCCACAATGAGGTCTCCCTGGGGTCTTCTCCATGCTAAATAAGCCCAATTCCCTCAACCTTTCCTCATAGGAGAGGTGCTCCAGCCCTCTGATCATCTTAGTGGCCCTCCTCTGAACCTGTTCCTGGAGCTGCTCCACGTCTTTCTTGTGCTGGGGGCCTCAGGCCTGGATGGAGTACTCCAGATGCGGCCTCAGAAGACTTGAGTAGAGAGGCACAATCACTTCCCTCTCCCTGCTGGCCACCCCTTTTTTAATGCAGCCCAAAACACAGTTGGCCTTCTGGGCTGCAGGTGCACACTGCTGGCTCATGTCC
>PPHD01026374.1:0-11486 GCA_002909625.1 Bambusicola thoracicus
TGAAACCTGACCCACTTTTAAGAAGTTAGCAGAACAGATTTGCCCTTTGGATGCAATTCAGGACCACCGCTCTTCTTCCAGGTGCCAGCTACTAAAATGAATTTAGGACTATAGATACTACACAATTAATTTCTCCATATGGCTTCATGCCAAAATATTTCAACTCAACATATTTAGGTTTAAAAAGGGCCTATGTAAAGTCTTCACAAAGATACAGGCTTCCTCCTTACAGACATGCATCCACCTGGGGCCAAAAAGTGCAGAAAGTTGCTCCAATGGGTACAGCAAGAATTTTTATTCCATGTAAGTGAATATAGTTTCCCTAGGGAAAACTGGACATGTGTCATGTACAATATAGTTCTTAAGAGACTGCCATCATTACATACCAAGGAGTCTCAGTTTTTATTCACTTCTTAGGTGAGGAATTCACACCTGTATTCTCCTGCTACCAGAGTAACATAATCACTACAAAATCACACAGTTGTTGAGGTTGGCAGGGAGCTCTGGGCCCATCTGATAATTTATTTTTTTTAATAAAGGAAAAAGATGCTCATTTATCTGTAACACTGCTGTCATGGGTAGGTTCACAGATTAGAACATCCTGAGATGGACAGCAAACTGAAATGAAAAGGTTGATATTTCTTTTGCCAGTGGAAATGACAGGGTTGACCACCACTGCTTTTTCTAGGTGATCCAAGATACTTTCCCATATGTTCTGAGAATGTATGTCAGAGAACTTAAAACTAACAATAATTTGATGGAGGTGCAAGCCTTTAGTTAGATATTTAAATCTGATGTTGTTGAAGCATTCCTAAGCATATTTGAAGCTTCCAAGCCTTTTGTATTTTGTTTTGTTGGAAACTGAAGAGCTGTTATCATTTATCTACCTCTAGATTTGGGCAACAGCTAAAGAAAGGAGTTACTTTTCTCCACAAGAAGATAATGTTTGATATGTTGGTTAAGAAGAGCTTGAAAGCCACTTTAGAGTATCTTTGGCCTTCCAAGCCTGACTTATTTTAATACACCTAATGTGGGTGCTTCTGAAAGTATTCTGCTTTTCTGGTTTTGTATGGATTGTTTCAAAGAAGAAGAGTAGTAAAAGAAGAAAGCTATGCCTTCATTTTACAAATACCTGACCCAAAATGGAACAAAAGAATGGTCTCTTGCTTAAGGCACTGAACTGTTATTCAGGAACTACCTGGAGCAAACCATTTAATCTGTCTATGCTGTTTCCATAGTGAAGGTCTCTTTTTCTTCCTCAGCAATTTAAACAGTAAGCTCTTCATGGCAGTTTGTTTTACTTTGTGTCTGCATCTATACTACAGCAGAGAGCTTCTCTCTACAAGATATAACAGTGTATAAATAGAAATTAAACAGAAATACGAATAAAATTTTGGATAATTTGGATGATCAGTTTTGAGTACAGCGGTTTAGATTCTGGAAGAAAAACAGATTTCCCTCTGACTAAATATTTTGAGGTATTTCTTTAAATATATAAGTTGAATATTGCAAAGTATAGCTTCATTTTCAACCATCACAGTTTCCTCTAATTTTAAATGAACACTACATAATCTGGAAGGATGTTCTAATGTCATCCTCTTTTGGTGATTTTTTATCATGGGCTGTGTTCCCTGAACACATCATTATTGGAGATGCCATTATTACTGCTTTAGAAATTAAATTATCTCCAAGAAGGAACTATACATAAAAAATGTAGGCCCCTTATCTTCATCAGTATTTATGTTATAAATTATTATATCAGGGACCCAAATTAGAATGCCAAAAGAATTTGTCAGTGGAAAACAAAGGAAGTGCATGAACCTCTCTTAGGACAAATCTGATAGTTCATACTTGCATGTCAAATAGGCACTGCCCTCACCGTGTAACTGTCAAACACCGGATCCTCATCTGAGGAGTGAAGTTATCTTTCCATTACCAGTGGAGGCTTGGCGGTTTACACCATCTGAGGATATGGATCACATATAATTCATGGCAAGCTGATATGTCTCAGAATATGCAGAACAGAGCCTTTATTCTTTGATTCTCTCAGTAGTTGTGATGGTTTTATTAAAATGTGGCAATTAGGATTTTTGCTCTTGGAAACAAAATTATATTCTTTACTTTATGTCAATAACATGTGAATGGACACTTAGAAGAGTCATGTTTTAGAAAAAGAGCAAAAAGAAATTAGGGAGACAAGTGGGTAAGAAAGTAATGAAAAGGTTTCTTAATGATTTTTTTTTAATGTTCTGAAATGTGTTTCACTGTAAATTTTCTGCTACCAGTGTAGGAGACTTGTTAGAATTGCACTGACAGAAAGCCAACAGAATCAAAATTCAAATCAAAATATTTTTGTGGATATAATGCTAAAACTAGCAACATACTTACTCCACAGTTTTACACTGAGTTAACTGGAAGTTATACACAAAGTATTTGTGAGAGCAAAGAGAAGGAGAAAGGCAGTCTGGCACTATTGGTTGTATATCTGCTATTATCAATCAGATCAAAAATGGGAAAAAAAAGGAAAATAATTTTGAGAGTTTGTAGCAAGAGGCCTTCAGTCTTATTCTGAGCAGTTCTGTTCTACCATTTCTGCTATGAAGATTCCCTCATTCAGCATAGTGTCTTGTAGGGTATTGTGATGCCTACGTGCTACATGTCCAGCTCTGAATTCCCAAGTTCTATGAGATCACATTAGATCCCTGGATATAAGCTAAATGAAGGCAAAGCTCCACACTAGGACTCACAGCAACCTGTCTGTTGGGTGCAAGAACATATCAATTAGGCAGCTGAAGAAGAGTATATCTGAGTTCTGCCTCTTAGAAATATTCATATCCCTTCCTCATCACCGAGGACCTCTCTAAAACTAACTTACACTAAAGTAAACTAAACTAAACACTCTTAGAATATATTCATCTGGAGAAACAGCAAGGTGTGGCCTTTAGCTGGTTAGTCTAAAAAATCAGTGCTTTTGCTACAAAAGGGGTACATTTGAAATCCATATCCTCTTCAAATTGAGTAGTTTGTTCTTCTGGTCAGGAGAGTACTGCCACCAGCTGGCTATGCAGTACCCTGGACGAAAGCGTCCTTTTGACCCAATTGAAGATGGGCCACTCTGTGTACCCACTGCATTTTCTATACAGTGCACTCTATGTACTGGGGAAGATTTACAGAACGCATTAGATAGAAGAACATGCTTTACCTGCATCCCAAATTGGAACACATTCTTCACTTCTTGTGGAATCAAAGGACAGAGGGCAACCAGGAGCAGAGGTGTGAGAATGAAGGTTGTGGCACAGGAGCAGGCATATGTAAACTGGCTAGAAAACGATGTTGAAAATGTACTACTTTAGCAAAGGAGTGACGTTATGGAACAGCTGTCTAGAATCAGTTGTAGAAGCAATTCTCTGAAATCAAATTAGTTTTTAAGGGGACTTTGATCACTTCATAAAAGGATTACCCACAGTAGTTGCCTCAGGTAACGGCATGGGTTTCCATGAGTCAGGAGGTCCTTTCAGTATTGTGTTATTGTGAATTTAGAAGGTGTTACTAAAATAACATCATAAATACCTTAAGGTAATTTGAGTAGTTAAGCAAATAAGTAGATAGTAGTCTGTGTGTATCTGGGACTGTTGATCAGCAGCACAGTGGTTATCCCTTATCTGTATTTAAAAGGGAATTGTTTTCCATTTTACACTGTTGATCTTTCTTCACTGTCCATATTAATTATTTTTGTCTATGCTGTATTTTAAATTTTTTTTCACTTAAGTGTCATCTTGGTTTGCCTGAGGGACCCTGAGAGCCAGATGTTTTAATAACTACTATTTTAGCTAGAAAACACCTTCTGTAACAGATTTGTAAATTTTGTGGATCCAGTGCACAGGCTATAATTTATAATGGAAAAAAATATCAGTGATGAGCAAGTTACATTGGAATCTCTGTCTACAGAATTATTTTAGGGTTTTTAAAGGAATTGGTCACAAGTTATTTTTGGTCTTAGAGAAAGCTGTAACTTTCTTCTACACCTTGCTAGTGCCTAAAGACTTCTATACCAGCTTTATGACAGTAGAAGTACAGCAGTTAATAGTTGGAGCGTCTTGTCATACATGACTGTGTTTAGTTTTCAGCAGCAAGCTGCAAGCTCAGTGGAATCACATTACCGTGTAACATCCATGCAGTTAGCTTTACTCATAAGCAGTCATATCTTAAAACTTGATACTGGCCCATGTATTCATAGTTCTTAGCAATTAAGTCAAAGATTTTATTTGTGCTAGAAATGTATCCTAAGGCAATTTCCTGATTTTTTCTTAAGGTTCAGAAAACTCAACATAATTGTAAAATTCAAGAAGTTTAAAGCTTGGTTAATTCAAAATACAGTAAGCTCACCACTGTCTGAAGTAAGATATGATAACAGGTAGTCATCTCCTCTCACTTATGGAAATGTATTGCATTTCAGTTACAGTAAGAAATGGCCATAATGGGAGGGTATGGAGGCTGTCAGGGCTGTGAAGAGAATGAAAATGACAGATTCATAGGCTTTCTAAAAATTGACCACAATGAGCCACTGGTGAGCGTGTCAGGCTTTCCCTCCTGTTTCAGACATTTAGCATCCTTATGTAGTATAGACACATTTGTAGGCTAATTCTAGGTATACGAAGGAAAATATTTTGGGATAATGTTTTAACTTCTCTGTACATACTAAAATATTTGTGTATCCCTGCTTTCTTCTCTGAACCATTTATTCTTCATATCATTAGTAATAACATTTTCCATCAGAAAAAGAAAAACAGAAATTCCATCTGATTTTCAACCAGAAATCAACATATGTTTATCAAAGGCCCGGAGATAGAAAATAAGATTAAGGATGGCCTCTGTTCATCTTCAAACCAGCTTTGACAAGTAACAACCTCACACTGGTTTTATTAATATTAAACAATATGACAGGGCTGTCTTCATCAGCCTTGCTGTTGTCTACATTATGTCCAAGTTTATTAGTGATTTAAACTAATACAATGGTTGGTAACTATTCTGCATTGCATTGTCATGATAGATTGCGTCCCACAGATTTCCAGCAGAAATAATTGAAATTTCCTTGGTCACAGCAGGTAACTCTGTTACTTAATCTTTTATATAAAGAGTCAAATTCCATTCTTAAAACTCAGGATTTTTATTCCTGCAATTCCTAACAGAGGGATGTGTTGAACCACTCTGCTTTAATGGTTTTAAGTATTTCTTGTCTCTTGGCTAGCTCATATTCATTTTTTGTTCTTGTGACAGCATTGCCCTTTAATTTAAATAGTTTCATTTCTTTCCCCACTTTCAGGATTTATCATTTTGTTGGATCAACAGTTATATTACCCTTTCTCTTCCTTCATTATATTTAATAGAATAAACCAATTTTCTCCAATAACTACATATCCTTCAAAAAATCATTCCTGTATGATTTTTATAAGACCTGCTCATCTATCAGTGAGGGGTGGCATTTGATCATTAACCACAAAATAAAGCCAGAATTTTTTCTCAAAGAAAGATGACCAATTATGCACTTCAAATGCCTTTCAAGCGTCAGGTTAATGGCCATATAAAGAATGCAAAAAAGATGTTTTCAATTGATATATCATTAAAACCTGAAGACAGACTTGAGGACTGCCTAATTCTGAGTGAAGAATTTATGAACACTAATGACTAACCCTAAAAAAAACAATGATTATGGAGCAAGCCAAATGATTTTTCTGCTGTTGAATCGCCTATATGTGACAATGTTATCTATGAATTCCTCAAACTTTTTATTATTATTATTTTCCTCTGATTTCTTTCAGGAGCAACAAAAATGTCTGTAATTAAAATAGAGACTTCTGTTTCTGGTTACTGTCACACAACTTTTAAAATCAGTTTTGATTACTTCAAGTATGACTTGACAGAATAAATCATATTTTTGATACAAAAATGAAGATGAGCAGATCTGTATTTTATTTTCATACTTTGTCCACCTGACTACTCCAGAGTTCATGTTGTATACTCTGAAAAAATTCTACCACTAAGTAAGTCACTTTAATGTTAAAAATTTCTTAATGACTTAAGTCAATATCCACTATTAAAAATTGATATTTCAATAAATTAACAAATTGAAATCTAGTGAATAATTTTATTATTTCTTCAAATCACATCATGCCATAATATTGCCATATAAATACACTTTATATGTATTTATATGTATGGGAGCAGGGTGGGACAGTTTATGCTATGCCTCCATGCAAAACAGCCTGTGGACCAGCCAGTGGGTCTGTCAAGAGCTTCTGGGTCAAAATCAAAGGAGCTGTCAAAAAGCAAGACACAATAGATATCCACACCTCGGTAAGTTATCTGCTGCTGACCACCAAGTCTAAAGCATGGGAGACTTCAACTTCTGCCACGTTTGCTGGAAGGGCACTTCCAAGTGAATGAAAAAATTGTCTGGTTCATTAGCTCAGTAGTCAGTATTCAAGTTGAAAGCCTAACAGTTCTCCAAATACAAGTGGAGTTCTTTCTAAGCTAATACTGAAGTCAGTGCACTTCACTATCTTCATCTAAATCATAGAATCATAGAATTACTCAGGTTGGAAGGGACCTCAAGGATCATCAAGTCCAACCGCAGCCTAACCATAGTACCCTAACTCTAACAACCCTCTGCTAAATCATGTCCCTGAGCACCACGTCCAAACGGCTCTTAAACACTTCCACGGATGGTGACTCAACCACCTCCCTAAGGAGCCTATTTTATATTATATATTGCAAAATTGAAAATCCTGGATAATCAAGTTTGTAGATGACATCAAACTCAGTGTGAACACCTGATATGCTGTGGACAGGACTCCTATTCTGAGGGATTTTGATTAACTAAAGGAACAAGTTACCTAGGGATGCTATGGATCCCTATCCTTGTGGGGGTTTAGATGTGACTGATTAGAGTACTAGGCACCCTACTCAGACTTGGAAGCTAGCTTAGCTTTGAGACTGAGATTGGACACATGGTCCAATTAGATATTTTTCTACTTCAAGTTTTGTGAATTTTTCAAAATATTTTGTCCTGTTTCTGATTGATTGGACAAAGATGTTATGGGAACATTAGTTTCTTGCTGTACTATTTCACTGGAAAATATTCAGATTTAACAAAAGTTGGAAAAACCTGAAATAGATTAAACCTAGATGCAGTAGCAAAAGACATAGTTTAGGCTGAATAAGCTAACTGAACTGGATTTTAGAAAAAAACTCACCTAGCCCTGTGAAACAAATTCAGAATGAAACAGTCTTTGAAGTTTGACGTCACATAGCTCCTAGACCTGTTCCATACCACACCTTCAAATCAAGGCAGAAAGCTGTTTTTCATGCTGTTCCATTCAACCTTTCAAGTTAAAAGTTGTTAATAAGACAAATGCATTGGCTAGCCTGTTTTGTTTATTTTATAATCAAGGAAGTTTTGTGCAAATTGAAATATTGATAAACATTTTGCTTCACAGTTTTTCTATAAATTGTGTTACAACTTTGTATGATTCAAACTTTGTTATCACTATCTAGTCTGTTCACACCTTGCTGTGCGGAGCTTTACAAGTAACTCCCTGTGGTGCAAAATTCAAATGAGCTTAGTTTGAAAAAAAAACTCAGCATGAAGCTGTGCATTATGATTTTCCTAGAAAGTAAAATATTCTGGAGGTTGTTTTGATACTGAAAATGTAGCTGGAAAGTCATAAATTATAGAACTATCTAAAACTTCCTCTTTTATTTGCAGTTCCTTTTATTTATGGTGCTACAGCCCGGCATATGTCAGTACAGAAAATCCAGGAAGCCTCTCAGGATTTAAGCAGCATAATATATTTTACAAACAATATTTCAACGTAGGAAAAGTACAGGGTCTCTTTACCAAATTACAGAGCAAAAGACCATGAACAATACCAAAATGCCTTAGAAATAAAAAGTCAGAAAAATAGAAGAAGGAAATTATTACTTCTGAAGCAAAATATGCATTTTTACATTACCTTTAATTTTAAAGGTCCAGGTGTCTGTACGCTAGGGCTCTCTCATAGGGCTCTCTTCCTAGAATTTGCAAAATTGAAACATTTTAATTCACTAGTACTATCATAGCTAACGAGAAGTTTTGATTTTCCTATAAAAATTCTGCAGATAAAAAGCCAGAAGATAGTGAACTGGGTCTAGTTAGACAAAACCATGGATTAAGTCTTCTTGCTTAATTTTAATTATAGCTGGACGGAGTTGTTAGAAAATCCCGCGTGATTTATATATATATAATTTGATTGATCTTCATGTATTACATAAACCAAGACAACCTCAACTTCATAGAGCTTTCTGGAGTCATAAAGAAGTGTGCAGAAAAAAATATATATATACAGAAATGAACAGTAAAAAATGAAGAAACAAGTGACTAATAAAGTGGAGAATGTTTGGCCAGGTTAAATGTCAACACAATCACATACACTATTAAGCTAACATGTTCAAATATAGCTGATACAAATAACTGGCATTCTGATCCATGAGATGTTTCTCTGCTTTGGATCTGTATCTACAAGAACATTTTTTGCAGTAATTATCTATGCTTGAGTTACTCTTTAACTAGTAAAGCATAGCACTCTTTTTTACACTGAACACCACCGCAATACTTACGTTGTATATTTTAGCACAGCTTTTGTAGACAACAACCAAGGCTGTTAGTAGTTATTGTAAACAAAGTCATTTTATGCATTATTGCTTTGCAAGCTAAGGCAGTCTTATAAAAAAAAAAAAGAAAAGAAAGGGAGAAGAGCAAAGCACAGGATGCCACGGACTCGTAAAAGACTCAGAAATGACCCCAGAAATGGCCACTGAAAGATTGTGTTAGAAAGCCAACAAAGTTTTCAACTAGCCTCACTAAGGCCAATCTACATGAGTTACCTAAATAGGACTAAGATATAGTTAAGCACATTAGAAAAATATTTACCCTAAGAGAGAAGCCGACAGACAAAGATATTCACATTGTATAAACGCACCAGGAACTCAAAGAGGAGTTTTTAAACACAAACTACATCAGTTAGTGCAATAGTAGATAGACTGCTTTTCAAAAACCTCTATTTTTGCAGGCTTAGTCATCCCAGAAATCTGTTTTCTGTTCCCCTTGCCCATCTTCCCTGGCACAGAAGTGGAACAAGAAAAGTCACTCATAGCCAAGTAGGTAGAACATTGGAGGAAATGCTGAGCCAACTCCAGATGTGAAAGGGGCTGGAATACTGAGAGTACGGGAATAGCTACTACCAAATTGCTTTCTGCTTATTCACCCTATTCTCTTGAAACCCATTCGTTAAGCTGAAATTTTATAACATGATTCAAAGATGTTGCTGGGAAAATATTTGGATTGAATTTATAGAATTCTTTAAAGAATTTGACGTGTATTTACACAGGGATAAGCAGGAATTGTGATTTCTGATCTGTGCTTTATTTCATGCTGTACCTTTTTGATTCACAAAAACAGATTTCTACCTGAAATTGCAAACTTTATCAAACAATTAGTTCTGCATTATACTATCTAAAAAGATCTGTGTGTAATTACTGTCTGGAATAGATCTGTGGCTTCCTTGTAGAATTCACGTCACCTTGAGCAAGAATTTTCTTGTTTTTTTTTCAAATAGCACAATACTCTGAGCACAATGAAACATCCCTGCAACATAGGCAAGCTGTGGGAATCAACAGTGTTAAATAGCTGAGGTGCTTGATAGCCTGGTGATTAGGACCATAAGTAGTTACACAGTCAATCCCTCTAGGGTTAGAACATTGTCAAAATGTGTGCCCCATATATCTGTGTCAGATGTGACATTTTCCTAGCACAAAATTATCTGGAGACATTACAAGTAGAATTGTGGAAGGATCAAAAACAGCCTGAGTGGCTCACCCAGTCCCTTGTTGCAAGATAAAATGGCATGCAGCTGACACAAAACATCCCAAAACCCTTGATTTGCTTTAGTGTCTTTTAAAGTACTCCTTCTGAAGAAGGAATATGTGTGCACACAGGAGTTATTACCAGCTAAAAACTCTGCTGATATCCCACCTTAGCTCATTGCATGCATCTATTCTAAGATCAGATGCAACATTAAAAAAATATTTGACAGAGGTATGGTTCTCTTTTGATCTTCATGAATTCCTGACATACTTCTACTGATCATGACCTTCCTGCTACTTTCAGAGGTGTACAGAAATGAGAACCATCCCTTATGTCCTGACAATTTTTATCTTACCAGAGAATGGTGATAATTTTTTCCTTTTGGGGCATTTATAGAGGGCTGATCATAGGCCTGCATGGGGTTTTTAGCTATAAACTAAAATAAAGTACACTACAATCATGATTTGTAAGCTATGTTCAGTTGCATGTCCTATAAAACACAGATAAGAGGTTTGCTGCTTTGTATATTAATATGGATTTTGATATCAGATCAATTTCCAAAATTAAAGCAGCTTTGTTCTCAGTACAAGTGGAATTCTTAAAGTACGTCCTATTATAAAAAACAGAACTCTTCAAAGGATATACAGTTCCTCAGTCGCTGACCTAAACTATTTCATACAGTAAATAGGGGATCTCTGGAGTTATTCAAGTTTTGTGATTATGCCTGATAAGCAGACAAGATAAACATATTTAAACTCTCTTGTTTGTCCATTTCTTACTCTTACACTTGCTCTTCCTAAACAGAGATTCAAACTCTAAATCAAATTACCTGAGAACTTCTGACTGAGGTAACTGTGCATGTTTAAGAAATTGATGAATATATCCAGTATCATATTTTTGTACATTTACAGCCCTTTCTGTGAAGAGCCACAATGCCACATCACTGATGCAAGTTAGTTGAAATGTTAACAAAATTTTAGTTTATTTTTAGCCCCCAGAACTTCCTTAGTAATCTTGAGGGAAAGGAAAACCACCACAAAGAATCATAAGGTCTCCTTTTCCAATACTTCAGCCTGCTAAAAATTATTCATACTTGCTGACATGAAAATGTCTAGCATTAACACCTGCAGTGTACTATCTTCTGAAGTTTCCAATTGGAACATGTGTGAAAAAGGGAATTATATTCACCTTCTGATCTGTCTTTTTTTTTTTTTCTTCTACCCCAAAATACAAAGCAGATATTTCATGCAAAATAAAATAAATGTGCAAACTTTCATAAGTCTTTAATCTCCTCAAATTTTAGATCAAGAATTCTGCCTATTCCTCTTATCAGTCCAAAAATTCTAGAACACTCATATCAAATTAATTACTGTTATTGGTGTATCTTCTTTTCAAATCCATATACACTGAATTTTCTCATGTATGCATAAACACGTGTGTATGGGAACTGTTGAATCACGGCCTGAACCTCTGATTGACCACCTGAGGCAAGCATTGAGTCAGCCGCAGGGGCACAGGTGAATGCAATCTCACCTGAGTGACTGGAAGGGGTGGAGCCATGCTCCACCCCTCCTCGACCCCATTT
>PPHD01026375.1:0-11486 GCA_002909625.1 Bambusicola thoracicus
CCAAAGTCAGTAGGGACCTGAAAACGAGAGGAATTTTTATACATGGCAAGAGAGGTCTCAAGTCTCCAATGGGCTGCTGCTCTGCTGGACCTGAATGGACAACCTTTCTCCTGGACAAGAGGTACTAGGGCATGGGTAAGCACATCCACATAATGGAATGGCACCAAACCCATGAACCAGGATGTGCACTGGAACAGAGCAGGGGGCGCTGGGGAGCGAGGCCGCAAGCCAGATGAGGCAGCAGTGTTCCTCAAGATGTAGAATGAGGATGTGGCTCCCAGAATGCATCCCAATCTCTGCTGCTGGCTCTCCAGTTAGGGTGGCGTGGCATCCCAGAGCTCCAATAAAATGAGATCTCTTGCAGGTACAGCTTTGTGTCGTGCCCTTGCACACCCACGCCTGCTCCAAAGTTGTGACCAGCCTTGCATCGCCCCGTCCCCATAGGGTCACCATGGCTGGGAACCTTCCCAGCCCTTTCCTTGCACTGCCTGGGAAAGCGGCTGGGACTGACATGCACCCTGCCGGCTTCCCAGATGATCTCAATTTTGAGCTCGTCTCCTGTCCCAGCTCATTTTCTCAAGGCACTTCAGGGAGTTCTGGTCAGGACAATCTCTCCTACCAGGCACAGCTGAACATCTGGCCGTGTGAGCCAGCCCTCTGGATGCAAACTCCTGTTGTTTTGGCAGCACGCACATCCTCATCGCCCACACAATGGGCGCTGGATTCCTCCTCTCCTATGTCAACCTCTCGGGCCGGTGCCAACTTGATGCGAGCGAGTAAGTGAGCGTGCTGCGCGTCGGTGATTTTTTAACTCCAGATTTCCCAGGAGCAAGAAGATATCCAACAGCCGCCCCCAGCCGCAGGTTCCCATTTCAGGGTCCCCAAAACAGCCGAGGACTGCAGCCTCGGATCAGCATGTTGCCAACCAGGATGGCACAAAGGGCCTCTATGAGGAGCTGAGACAATCCAGTGCCCCCCTCCCTCCCTGCTGCTGAACACAAGCCAGGTATATTGGGGTGTGTGCAGGAGCAGGAACCCCCACCCTGCTCTGAAGCAAGGCATTTTCCTCCAGTGTATTATAGAAAAGAAAACCAAATATATATCTTTAAAAAAGAAAAAAAAATCAGCCCAGCCCAGCCTGGGAGGGAAAGATGTCCTCTGGGACGGTTGAAAGAGACGAATACCTGGGTTTCTACTCCAAAGTGTGGGGGCATCTGAGCACAGAGAGCATCCCCAGCTCCTGTGGCTGCCAAGCCAGGGTGCTAGGGCTGGCCCCCACTGAAGGGACGTCAGAAATGCCTCATTCTAGAGGTAGGGGGACATTTCTCTCTGCCAACCTCAGTTCTGTGGATGGCAGCCAACCATGACTTGCCCCACACATGATGGCACATGCAGGTACAAGGCAAAGCAGCTCTCGTCCTGCTGAGCCATGCCATGCAGTGCTGCGCCAGCTGCCCCTCTGTGCAGCAGCCCTGACCTCAAGAGACACTACTGGGAAGCATGGATGGTGCTTATCTTGGCTTGGAGGAAGCCAAATTCAGAAAAGCTTTAAGCTAAGAGGAAATCGGAGCTTCCTCCCAGGGGTCCACACAGGCAGGGGGTGCAGGAGCCATCTCTGCAATTCTTCATGCAGACAGCCCATCCTCTGCCTTGAGGCTCAAGAGGGTGGGGGGGTGGGGGGTGGAAGGCTGAAAGAGGCTTTTGTTAGCAATGCAATTCACAGTCCTGCTTCCCTTGGTATTTCAACCATCTCTGGGTTCCCCCTTTCCTCTCCAAACACACCACTTGCGCCCTGGCTCAGAGCAGGAGTTGGGTGACGATACAAGGAAGCTTCCCAAAGAAAACAGGCTTGCACCTTGCAACACGCGAGCAAGCCCATGATGGCCACAGACACATCCAGATCCCATCTGCAGGGTGGGGATGGTCCATCTGCCAGCAGCACAGCACTCACATCCCAGCGCCATCGACTACAATGCGACATTGTGTACTCACCCCCGCAGCGGGACTCCCGCCTTGCCGATATTCCTGATCATGCGCAGCGGGCAGCAGGGGAATCCCCCAGCCATGGCTCCATCCCAACCCCAAACTGTCCCAAAGAGACTCCTGGGCAGCCCCAGGGATTGCAGTGGAGGACTGCCAGCACCCCCAGAGCTGGCCACGCAGTTCTCCCATGGACACCACCACAGTTCCAGGTGGTGCTGGCACAGAATCACACAGGGATGCCTGGGGCCACGGTGACCGAGCTTTGGCTCCCGCTGCCCTTGGAAGGGCTCCAGAGATGCTCAAGGCTGCTCTGCATCCCCGCCTCTCTCTCCTCCCATCACATCCCACAGAGAACTGCTTTGACAGCCCAGGGGGCCAACAAGGCCATATGTGCCTTCTTTGTCCCCCAGATTTGTCTGCTCCACATCACCTGAGGGCATAGGGTCCAGCACAAGAACACAGCCCCATTCAGTGGAGCTGGAAGGGGCAGCAGTAGGAGTTCCCATTCTGGCTTTCATCCCCTGCTCCAGGGGGTGTTTCTGTCCCCAAGCTGCCACCCTTGGCTCCTCACCCCGCCGAGGAGGCCTTAGCTGCTGGCTAAGTCACACAGGGCTCAAAAGCACTTCATCGCAATAGTCGAGCACCAAGCACCTCTCCTGCTTTCTGAGCAGGGGGAATCAAACATTAGCTGTGGGTAAATCATTAACCCCAAGGCAGGGCAACATGCACATGAGTGTTGCATACGCGAGGTCACAGCCCTGGCCCCATGCGGGGGAGCGATGCCCTGTGGCTCCCTCCATCTCTAGCCTGGGGTCACCTTGAAGCCCCCATGGTGAGCTCCACATCCCACTCCAGTGGGGACAACCTGAGGATGGGACAAGGATGCTCCTCTTTGCAGAAGGAGCCAAAACCCAAAAACTGAGGCAGGGCAGAGAGGCTTTTGGCCAGGGGTCTCTCACAGAGATGAGGCAGTAGCATCTCTTGGAGCACTGGAAGCCTTTGGCTAGTGAGACATGTGGAAGGAAGACGTGGACAAGGGTCACCAGCCACATTACCTGCAGACATATTAACAAAGACACAAGAATACCCTCCGTCCTCCTTGGGGAGAGAGTCACAGGGCAGAGGCAGGCGTCCACCAGCCGAGTGCATCCAGCACAGGTCTCTGACGGCCTCACAGAAGCCCTGGCACGGCGGGGGAGTTACGGGGACCGAGGCACTACACCCAGGGACCAGGAGCAAGCAGAGGAACCACTCCAAGTAGCGGTGGCACCGAGACACAAGCAGCCCCTCCCACTCATGCAAAGCAGCCCGAATTTCCGCCTCGCTGCCGTGGCTGAGATAATTCGGCAATCTGACATGGTTGGTGCCCAGAACGGAGCAGAAGGGCAGGTGGGCCGGGAGGGGCAGGCAGCGCCCACCCTCTGGCAGCAGTCTGGGGAAGGAGGGAGCAAGCCCCGCGCCAACGACTCGCAGGGTGGAGGTTAGTAAATCGAACTCGGGAGGACCAGCAGGAGGAGAATCCGCACCGCTCACTGCCCTCAGTTTGGGCGCAGAAGGGCTCTGGGTCCCACTGACACCAAGCAGTGCCAGCCCCTTGCCGTTGGTGCTGTGCTTCGGGTCCCCATCACCTGGTGTTGCAGCACCGGGAGCGGCAGGGGACGGCCGGGAGGTGGCCCAGGGTCCCCAGCCCCGTGTCCCAGCACGGTCTGCAGCACGTGGCGTGGGCGATGCTCCGTGTCGCTGCGCCGTGGGGTGGTGGGCACTGTCACCTGATGGGAAAAGGAAAGGAGCTCTACCTGGACGGGCGGCTGCTGGGCTCTGCGGGGAGCCCCCTGTCCTCTCCGGCTGCCAGGGCAGCTCCGTCGTATTGGGGTTCCCTGTTCCCAGGGGCAGCGGAGTCTCAGTGGGGCTGTGGGCAGGTGGGGTACTGCGAGGGGGAGCGGCAGTCCATGCGGTGCTGGTCGGCACCATGATCCCTGCGGTGCTCCCGTCCCCCTGCTCGGTGCCATCTGTGCTCTCAGTGCTCTCCTTTCCTGTGGGTGCTGCCATGCTGGGCTCCGACTCCCAGTGCCGCTGCGTGGTGGCCACATCCCCTGCTGCTGCTGAGCTCAGAGGTGTGCTCAGGGTGGGTGACGTCTCTGCAGTGCCGGGTGCCGTGGGGGTCCCCATAGTTTTCGGGCTGCCCCAAATCCAGTCAAGGAGCTGCGCGTTGGAGGAGGAGAAGCAGCAGGAAGCCAGCAGCAGCCGAAGCCCCAGGTGGAGCAGAGCCATGGGGAGGGGAAAGCGAGCCCCCTGGCTTCGCAAACAGAGGGGCTCAGGGGCAGAGGCAGGAGCTTGGCCCCAGCGAGACGCCTGCAGCGCTCGCATCGCTCTCTGCTCCCCTGCGCCCAGCCTTCAAACCAGAGCGCTGGGAGGAGTGGCCCCGCCGCCGGTCTGAGCCCTCCTCTCCCAGCGCCAGCCTCCTCGCAGCAGGCACGGCCCCCGAGGGGCACACAGCCGGGCCACGACCCACCCGAGCCCCCTCAATGCCCAGCGGTGCGAGTTCCCTGGGCTCCTGGCCCGCACTAGCCAGCTGCCGCTGCTGCTCCTGCGTTAACTCCTTCTGTCCCAAATGAAGGAAAGGCAAAATGACCCAGAAAACACTTCTGAGATTTCTGCTGGCCGGGAAAAGCAACCAGTCCCCAGAGCAGCAAGTACTTTCAAGACCCTTTCCTTGCTCGGTTTCATGGCCGGAACGCCCAGGTGCAGCAGTAGGATGGTGAGCGAGTGGGGCCAGCAGATAGTGAGGCAGAGGAGCACAGAGGGGGCCCCCCAGCACCACGTGCCAGCATGCCTCCAAGCCAGGGCGTGTGAGTAACAACAGCCCGGAGCTGCTGTTCTGCTGGAGCTCGTTGCGAAAGCCTGCAGCAAGCAGCACAGTGCTGGAGCCACGCAGGGACAGCCCAGGTCCACAATGTCACAACATACCCTCACGCTGACCAGGAGAATGATAGAACATCCCAAGTTGGATGGGACCCACAAGGGTCACCCAGTCCAACCCCAGCCCCACATAGCACCACCCAAACCCAACCCCCATGGCTGAGAGCGGTGTCCAAACGCTCTCTGAGCTCTGGCAGCTCAGGGCCTTGCCCACTGCCCTCTGGGGCACAGCCTTCTCCTCACCTCCACCTGAAAAAGCTCCATGCCATTCCCTCAGGCTCTGTCATTGTCACCAGAGAGCAGAGCTCAGCACTGCCCTTCCACTCCCTGTGAGGAGCTGCAGGCTGCCACGAGGCCTCCCCTCAGCCTCCTCCAGCCTAAACAAACAAACCAAGGGAAGTCAACCACTCCTCACACATCTCACCCTCAGACCCTTCACCATCTCCACAGCCCTACAGAGTCCTCCTGGTTCTCCTGCTGTTCCAATTTGTAAAGAAATTAAACAGGAACAAAACAGGGTCAATGAGGCTTGCGATCGTTTTAAAACAGCCTTTTGGCAAGGCTCTAGTAGCCAGGAAAAGTGTGAAACTAATGCTCAGATGTCTGTTAGTTCCAGGCACTGCTTCCCACGCTCCTTTTTGGTGTGATCTGTGCGAGTTTTCCCACTAAAATGGTGGCTGGCACGGGAATAATGCCACGCTAATATGCCTGCCCAAAGCTGATGTTGTTTCACGAATGCTTTGTGGAACAGCTTTCCCCTGACACAGCACAGCCCACACCCAATGTCATGCATTTTTTGCCTTTATGGTTGGGTTTCCACGTGCACCCCCCGCTCTGCAGCTCCTGTCAGCCTGCCCCATCATGTCCCAGCAGGCCGCTCCACCCCTAATGAGCGTTCAGAGGACAAGTTCTGGGTGATCACAGAACCACAGCATGGCTTAGGTTGGAAGGGATCACAAAGATCATCCATTTTCAACCCCTGTGCCATGGACTGGCTGCCCCCACGAGCTCAGGCTGCCCAGGGCCCCATCCAGCCTGGCCTTGAGCACCCCCAGGGAATGGGGCACCACAGCTCTGGGCAGCAGTGCCTGCGCTTCACTGCCCTCTGAGTGAAGAGCTTCTTCCTAACATCTAATCTCCCGTCTTTCAGCTGAAAGCCATCCCCCCTTGTCCTATCACTAATTACACACGCCTCCCTCAGCAAATGCATCGCTTCAGAAGCGATACAAAGGGGGCTTGTTTTTTGCACCAGAACTGACCAAACTCAGGACACGGGGAAGCCCTGACCGCAGGTCCTGGGCACAAAGCCCCAACAGGTCTGAGGGCAGGGGACAATCATGACAGGCTCATTCCTGGCTGCCCAGATGGATGGACAGACAGCAAAGCTGTTCCTGGACAGAGCCCAAATCCCTTTCTCATGCTGGTGAGTCAGGGCCGGGGGCTGCCAGTCTTGCTGCCCATGGGAAGGATGGGTGGAAACCCAGGCTCAGCAGTCGTCTCAGGGGCCCAGTACAGCGGGGGGGCCACAGAGGAAAAGCCCCAGTATCCACTCTGAGCAGCGGAGAGAAATGGCCTTTTTAGGCACCCTGACAATGGAGAGATTCATTTTTGCCACAAAGGGGCTGTTGATGGGGTGCGGGCAGGACAGAGGAATGTACCCTGGACAGGGGGGGACGCAGGCGCCATTTCCCACGGCTTCTCCCCCAAAGCAGAGATGCAGAACGCTGGGTGGGAGCACCACAAGCCCCAGCAAGCCGCCTTGCCTCCACCAGGAGCATTCCAAGGAGCAGGGCAGGCTGAGCACGCAGCAGTGCAAGCAGGGATCATGCACGCACTGTGCATGGGGTGTAAGGAAAAGGAAAACCAGAGAGCCCTGGTTTCAGACCTATATTCCACACTCGTGGTTAACAAATAACCACATTTGAGCAGGGCGCCGAGCCAAAGGGTTTTCAGCAAGCTGGCTGCATGCTCCCTGGGGCAGTGGGAAGAGTGCGGGGTTGTGACAGGCAACAGGGGACCTGGACAGGGAAATATTAGCTTGTGCTGTGCCAGAGCTGCATACATGGGGCTGGCTCATGGAGCCTCCCGGTGTGGTGCTCTGAGCTCTCAGCAGGGAGAGTTTGGGGGATGGATGATGGGACCGAGGGGATGAGCTCCACTCAGGAAAGCCCATCCCATGGGCCTACCTGGCTGCTGGGGATAACTAGCCAGTTCCTGTGGGGTCACACTGCTCTTTCTTGAGGGCTCCCCACCCAGAGCTCAGTGAGCAGAATGAATGGATGGACGGACCGACAGACAGCAGAGGGAGCTCCAGGCCCGAGCACTGCACAGAGTAGAGGTCGTAGAGGGGCCCTGAGGGATGCTACTGTGCCCATGAGCAATGCACTGTGATGTGGCACCCAGCGCAGCTCCAGCTGCAGGACCTGACTGCTCAGCTGGGGCAGGACAAGACCCCAACGGCCTTGCCCCTTCCCTCTAGGTGTCACTGGCCCACCAAGGACCTCTCCTTTCAGGCCAGGAACCCTTGAACATACTTAGCCGAGCAAGCTCAGACAGGGCGAGCAACCTGATCCCTCCATCACCTGCAGTTCCCTGCCTCCTCTCTTACTTTTAGATCTTGCTCAAGATATCCCCAGCCCCTTCAGCACAGCCGATTCCACCCTCCACCCCTTGCCCCCAACCCCCCACAGGAAGCCTCGCAGATTGTCCCATAGCAGCACAACCCATTGGACTACCAGAAGGACATCTCAGATTGCTCCTAGGGGAGGATGAGTCACCTTCCTCCCTGTTGCACACATCAAGGCCCCCCTAGGCCTCTTTTCTCAATGGCAAAAGGGTTTGGTGTATGTACTAAGGGAGTGTGTTCTGCTGCCAGGGCAACGCTGTACCTGCACCATCCCCAGCATCACTCAGCCCAGGGATGTGAAAAGCACCCCAGGAGAACACACCACAGCCCCACAAGTCTTTCCAAAGCACAGCTTCATTATTTGCCAGCAGGAAGCTCAGCCCTGTAACATCCTACTGCAATGCATGAGAAAGCACCCAGCTCCAAAAGGCACAAAATGCAGCAGAGCAAACATTTGAGGGCGCTGCTGCCCACCAGCAGCCCCAGCTCCCTGACACATCCCTGGAAGTAAGTCTCTCATCCCATGCCCACAGCCCAGCAAGCTCCCAGCAGCATGGGCATCAGGACCTCAGAGGCTCCCAGGCACGGAGCAAAGAGAGACTGCAGTGAGCTGTGGGAGTATTCTTTTGCTAAAAATCATCACTGCCAAACAGTAGGGCCAGCTGCCCACTGATAAAGCACTGCACACTGTGGATCTGGATATGCAGCTCCCTGGTGTGAAATAGAGGCACATAGAGGTCTGTGCACGCTGTCCTTCGTGAGTGCTGCTGGGGAAGTGACAAAACCTCAGCACTAGCTCAGCCGGGAGGCTGCAGGCGGAGCATTCAAGCACTGAGCAGAAAAAAAATCCAGCAACTGTCAGAGGCAGATGGTATCTTTAAAACCTATCGATGTTTGGGATTTTAATCTCTTCCTATCCGAAAGCACAAACAACAGTAAAAGGCACTCATCAGGATGCACGCGTAAGAGGCCTAAGGATATTGCTACATCCCACTGACCTCCCATGCAGCCAGCAGGACAGACAGTGGGACAGACAGCGGGACAGGCGCCTGGCAGCAGCAGAGAGGTGGCTGAGCAGCTGCACCCAGGACAGAGACACAGATATCCCCAGCGCTGCACGCCGTCCCTATCCCAGGGACCCCGTACCATCTTTGGAACACTGAACACAAAGTAAATTCAGTCCTTAAATGCAACAGACACAAGTACAGCCTTTCAAATCCTGGCAAAGGGCAGTGCTTTATGCAGCAGAAAGGGATGCTGCATGGTTGCAGGGTATCGTGTGTGCCAGCAGCCGCCAGGGCTGGTGACACAGGTGGTGGCTCAGGGAGGATGCAACCCAATTCCTGCAGCCGCACAGCACCGCTGAGCCCCCGAGACCACAGCAGCGTTCCTAAACATTTACTCATGGAGAGACAGAAACTTCCTCCCAGCAAATTCCTTGATAACATAAACCATTAAAATGTCATGACTGCCTGGGGGAGCGATCAAATCATCCAGGGGATAACGAACAGCCTGGGCACACCACTGCACTGGGATACGCCCAACCCAGGGCTCCCACACCCCTTCAATGAGCATTGGAACCAAAGTGCCCTAAGCCTGGCCCATGTGTCCAGATTGCAACCCTGCCCATGAGGTCATTGATGCCCACCAGGGCATCGGGGCTACTCACTGAGGAAGAGTCTTTAATTTGTCAGTCCTCATGGGAAATATGCAGACTATGGCAGCAGGCGCAGCGGAGCTGACACCAAGCAAACAATCTCCCCTCCATCCTCCCTGGTGAGACTAAAAATACCACCGAGCCGCTTCCTCTGGGAGCAGAACAGGACGGGTCGGGTCCCAGCAAAGGCACCATGCGTTGACCTCGTAACTCATTACCCAGCCCAAGGGGAGGGCAACAATGTGCCGGCAGCTCCCTTTTTCTCAGCACATCCCGCAGAGCCGCCTTTGTCTGCAGGCGGGGGGCAGGCCAGGGGGCACCAGCTCTGCTTCCCATCACTGTGGGGCCGCCCGACAGCCAGAAGATAAGGCAGCAGGAGGCGAGGGAAGGAATGTGCCCCCTTCCTGCCCCCATGGCAATGCATCACCCTACAGACCAAGTGCTCCCTGGAGGGGGGAAAGATACAGCCCACCCTAAGCCACCTCCATCCTGGTACTGGTGTGCCACACTTCACCACCACTGGCACATCCTCCTCTGCCCGACCCCCTAGGAAGTCCCAAATCACAATTGCATTCCTGGAATTCCTGCAGCCCCTGGGAGGTGCCGGGAGCATGGGGGTGATGGGAGGGTGTTGGTTCCCAGCTCTGCTGTGGACACGGCAGCCAGGTGCCGCTTCCAGACACCCCTTCACCTGCAAATACAGGGCATGGGAGCTTTGCAGAAAGCAGCAGCTTGGGAGTCAACTGGATGCTGTTCAAGCAAAGAGCAACGCTGAGCTGCTGAGAAAGATCTGCCCGGGCTCAGACAAAGGTTTCCAGCATCATGAGGAGAAGGAAACACAGCCTAAGTCTCCTGCAAGTGCATCTTCAGCACACACCACCCAAAGGGCACTATGCCCACCCTGCCTGGGATATCTGCACCCAGGTCTCACCCTGCAGCAAAGAACCTTAGGCATCCTCTTGCAGCCAGATGGTGGGGAGCACTGCTCTGCCAAGCAACTGGAAGAAAAAGAAGGCACAGGGAGGACTTCTCCTAACCCCACAGACTACCCTTCAATTGCCTTCAGTGTCCGCACTGACACCCTGACACTCAGGGCTGTGTGCCTCAAGCCTCAGGACACTCCTAATAAGGCTCTATGCCCATCAGCGCTCCTTCCACCTCTCTGCACTCCTTGTACAACACCCCGTCTGTGCTGTTGGCTTTGGCATCTTTTTCCCAGTCTTTCACAAGTTCCCACCAAGCTGTGACATCCCACCTCAGCAGCACGTCCCTGTCCCATCTGGGCTGCCAGCCCAGTGCAGGGTCACCACACTCCACACCATGCCCTGGCACGGCTCCAGTACTGCAGCGAGATGCTGGGAGCAGCCTTCAGCAGCATCACCCTGCCCTTGAACCTGCTCTGCCACACACATTGCAGGGCTCAGTGCCTTGAAATCCATCTGTCTTGTGGCAATGTGATGCCAGTCAAGGCTGCTGCCTTACAAGAGGGTCTTAATTGAAATTCTTGAGGATGTCAACCAATATTTACTGACATTAGGATGAATAGCATTCAAAGGGTCCAATTTGCTGGTGGCTGCTCCAGCCTGCCATTCCTGCAAGCACGTCACTGCGAGCCTTTCCAGCATGGAAAGGGTTAAAAAAAAAAAAAAACCACACCACAAACCAGCAGGCATGCCTGGAGTGGGGGATTAGAGAGAATAGGGCCATTTCTCAGCACTGACTATGGCAAC
Source organism: Bambusicola thoracicus (assembly GCA_002909625.1). NCBI lineage: Eukaryota > Metazoa > Chordata > Aves > Galliformes > Phasianidae > Bambusicola > Bambusicola thoracicus. Next base: position 10,916 of record PPHD01026375.1, read on the forward strand.
ATAAATAGAAAAGTAACATTACACTGGAGCCGGGCCCTTTTGCCCCGCTCCGTCCCTACAATGCCACCATTGTCCAGCTGACAACTGGCAGTTTTCCCTGTGTGGGGCTGACATCCTGCAGGCTGAGCATGGTGCTGGAGGACTGCTTTCCACTCATCCCAAAATGTGCCCCAGCATGGCCAGGGGTATCCACAGCACCAACACCATGCACCCCAGCATAGGACAGATGCCCCTTTACATCCCATGCCATCCTGCTTTAAAAGTCTACTTGCAGGGTTTGACTTTCCAGGGAGCAAGGAGAGGAGAGCAGCAATAAGGCAAGCAGAGGGATGTGGCATTTTCCCATTGTGAACTCCAGCATGGAGCAAACAGAGGGCAAATGCGGGAGGTGGCTGCACGCCCCAAGCACCACAAGCAGCTGCTCTGGGATTCTTTCTTCTGCATTCTAATTATACAACCACTCAAGTTTCTTCCTAATGGGAATGCTGAAAACCAGTTTTTCCTGCAGCAAGGCCAACTCCACAAATGCTAGCAGTGACCTGTGAAAAAAAGCCCCATAAATCAGCACGGC
>PPHD01026376.1:0-11486 GCA_002909625.1 Bambusicola thoracicus
CTTCCCTAGTCCTGCTCACCACACCGTTCCTTATGGAAAGGCCAGATAGATAGAAAAGTTCTGCCAGCTGCAAGTAGCAAAGCAGACAAAGAGGTTATAATAAATGGTCTGAGCCGGTATTATTAGACTCTTAGCAACTGGCAACAGCTGGTAACAACACACTGCCTACACCCCAAGTACTGCACATACGCTTTTGGGGTGGCTCAAGACAATAATTTTTATTTTTTTATACAGCTAAGAGCACATCTGCTAGACAGAAACAGAGGAGCAGTTAATAAGAAGACTGTACACTGCACTCATTGAAGTATTCCAGTCTTGAGCAAAGGAGGCACAACTTATATACCTCTTAGATAATTAGGCAGATGGCAAGCTTGCAACAAAACCACGAGACAGTTCATGCTCCTGTTCACTGGACCTTGTAATGCAGCTTATTTTCTCCAATCTAAATATCAGATCCTGAGAGTCACTATTTTGCTTGTTCTCTAGATGACATTAGGATTCTAGAAGGATCTGTTTGCAATAAAAATAGAATATGCCACATGAAGCCATTGGTGCATTCTGTAAAAGCTGTGGAAAGGCTTCTCAAGAACACACTCTGAATACTGGCTTATCCTCTTCCCTTTGCATTTGAGGTGCATGGGGTAGTCAGTGCAGGGAAGGCTGCTCCTTTGGTTGTGCTCTAGTAATTAGAGTCCTGACCCTGTACCACATAAAGAGCTACATCTGTATAAAGCCTTCTATGAGCTATGACAAAGACACAAAATTCAAAGAGCAGTTCCTCTAGAGATCAGGAAGAACTCCTGCTAGTTGCTTTAATACCAACACTTAATCCAGCAACCTGGATTTGTTTTCTAAAGCTTTAGCAATAGAGTTGCTCAATATGCAGCATGATACATGGCCTGACACTGGATCTGGTCACTGTCTGAGATGTTTCCTGTATGGCCCATAACTTTCATCTCTGACTGTAACACCCAAGATCAACCACACAACTTGCTGTGAAACAAGTGACAAAAGCAGGCAGCAATACTATATTAGGTGCAGGACAGCTAAGTTTACAGCATGTAAACAGAACTTAACCATGTGCCAAGGACATTGCTAAAGACCAGCCACTGCACTTCTAAGTGTACACCCTGTGTTTCCATACTGTACAAAGTCTGTGCACTCATAACTCCAGGCAGTGTACTCTGAAGTTACTTTTTGCTAACAGAGTAATGTCTTGCACTCATTCCTAGATAGCTGCATTGACTCTTTTTTTCTCACATCTCAGCTGCTACAGGTATTACTGGAAGAGAGACATCCAGCATCCTACACAATTTCAGCACAATACCAGTGCCAGCACCTATCATCTGAGGCAGAGTGAAACGTGGAGTGACACTGTGTCCCAAGTAAGATCTAACTACAAGGACACTCTTCTATTCACAAGAAGTTACTGGAATTCTATGACCCATAGGATTGTGCGAGGTAAATTTTCTGTCTATTGGCAGCTGTGGGAATCTTAACCCTTCTTTCAGATCTGGTAATGATGCAGATTGTCAAGGAAAGATGCTGCTCTTCCCAGAAACCTACCAACTAAGGCTTGGAATAAAACCAAATGTACAGGTTTCTCCTTATTTCTCAAGTTGACTTCAGGGTCAGGAGAGAGCAAAGCTGAAATAAAAACTTTCATTCAACACTCAATCACAATAGCTACTGGGAGAACTTTATCAACACCAGAAAAGAGACCTGAGCTGTCTGGATACATAGAAAGTGATGAAAGCAGAGTTTCTTAGGAGAACAAAACGACAGCGAAACTAGGACAGTCACAAAGACACCAATATGTGATGACTTGCAAGAGCAGAGCAAGCCAGTCCTGACTGTTGAAAGGTATAACTCTGTTCAGTTGTTAGTAACTCTCCTCTGATGGTAAGAAAGAGATGGGCAGAATGTTACCTCACTAATTTACAGTATCTTTCCCACAAAGAATTCACCAAATTTGATTGGAGTTTCTGGGGGTGTTGCAGTTTCCAGCATCCAACTACATAACATTTTGTTTACATATAGACTCTGCCTGCCAAGAACATACAGTTATCTCTGAAACTACATCTATGATAAGGCAAGACAATAAGACTAATACCAATACCAATGAATTTTAAGAGCACAGCAGCATTTACACGATCATAGAAATTTGAGAAGAGTTGCATCACTCAGTTTCCAAATTGTTCTGACTTTGTCTTGGATTGAGTTGATTTTCTTTGTGGGGGTTTGTATGATGCTGTATTTTGGATCTTTGATGAAGATGGTGATGGCATGTCCATGTTATCGTTGCTGCTGAGTAATGTTCACCTAGAGTAAAGGACTATGCTGCATCTCACACTACCTTGCCAGCAAGAAGGCTGAGGGTGCACAAGGAGCTGGGAGGGGAAAGAACCAGGATAGCTGACCCAAACTGGCAAAGGAATGTGCCATACTTTATGGCATCATGTTTGCCAGTAGAAGATGGGGGAAAGAAGGAAAGAGGGATGTCTGGAGTGATGGCACTGCTACACGTCAGGAGCCCTGCTTTCCTGAGAGTGGCTGAACAGCTGCCTGTCTATGGGAAGTAGCAAATTAATTCCTTATTTTGCTTTGCTTGCTTCTGCTTTGCCTACTAAGCTGTCTTCATCTCAACCCACACTTTTACCTTTCTGGTTTTGTCCCCCATCCCACCAGGGGGCATTGAGCAAGTAGGTGAGTGGTGCGGAGCTGCCTAACAGGGTTAAATCACAACATCAAAAGCTCAGCTTTGATCTGTCATTTCTATGGAGCTCCTGTTTAACAGACCTTCACTGACACTTTCTTTGCTCTATTTCTGTAGGAGAAGGTACAGTGAATTGCTAGATCTAACCAGCATTTCCCACTCAGATCTCAAATCTACAAGACTATGTTTTCAAAAAAGCCCCCAATTGCCATTATCAAAAGTAACTATGTATGGTAATACTATTTTGCTCCTTTAAGAAAGTACAATGAAATGACAGCTGGAGTGATTGATTTACTTACACCAGAGTGTTCCAGAAGAAAAAGGTGCATCAGTACAATCCTGACAGTGCATTGCTTTTCAAAGCCCCTGTTTTCAAGGCAGAAAACAGGACCTGGACACTTGTATTTAGCATACTACAGATTCAAATATCCTTGCAACCCACTTTCACTCACAGCATTCCCCTGCCTATAGCTCACTGTTCTTGTATGCTTGTAGGGTTCTCCTTTGATATATTAAGGGATTTTTCTAACAGCTGCTCTGTCCCTAAGGCATCAGTCAACCTGATGATCTGCCCTGATATTCACTTTAAGCTTTCCAGAGCACAATTTACAAGAAGTAAAAGAAAGGCACATGTCTCAGTAACAAACTGCTTCCCACCACATGACAGAGATATGACCTCCTCAAACTTGTAGCCACTTCAACTGTCTAGGTTTTGTTCTTTTGAATCTGAGATACACAAAGAAACTTGTATAGGTCTTCTATATGCTGGAGGACACACTCGCTCTATTGAGAGGCTGCTACCTCTGCACAAATGGAAACAAGGCTGCCTTTCAGCCAGTTCTGAATATTGCCCACCACCTGCAGAGTAAAGTAACATCAAGACTTTTGTTGAGCTGAAAGCACACCACAGGATAACAGCTTACGTAGCTATCATTCTTTCTCTCCCCATATCATCCATGATGAGATCTCAGGGACCAACTCTTACACCCAGAATGACATCTTTGCTTTCCATTTAGAGTTTTTGATGTACACTCATTGCTCAGCACACCTTTCTGCTCTAAACAAATGTTTTGTTCTTTCTTGATACAAACCCAGACAAGTTTCAGAGCAGCAACCCAAGTCAGGAGACATTAATTAGGCTGAAACATTCCCTGGACATGGTTGGTAGTTTTCCAGGTGCTCTGCTAAACTGAAGGAAGGAAAGATTTACAGAACCACTTACTACACTTCAGCAAGCAGTAAAACAATTTTTAATAAACCGTAGTGGTTTATTAGCCTTCTTCCATAGTACTGTAGATGAATTACCAAGACACCTGTAAACACTAGCAAGTAAAATCAGGACAAACTCAGTCAGAACCTTTAATAAGTGGTTAAAACACAGCAGCAAAAATTCCTCTAAGATTTCACATTTCTAGTCATTAATGAAATTTTTCTAACATAAAAGTAGCTTTTAAGGCTTCAGAAGACATCCATCTGGTTGCTCCAACCTTCAAGAAAAGTCTGTAACTTGAACTGTTGGCACACATAGAGCAGAACTAATATGAATCTCAATCATGAGTGCTTTTTATATTAGCTATATCCATAAGGTGCCTCTTGCTCTGCCAAAGGGAGCAGTGCACCTCACCATGTTCCAGCACTCAAAGTGACCACAGTACAACCCTTTCTTCCAAATGGGGACAAATGTACAGAGGACATGGATGGAGCACATATCTTCAAGACTGAAAACTAACTGCTTAGGTCTGATTTAGAGTGCTATATTTGCTCCCTGCCTAAGCACTGCTTGCACCGGTTGACCTAGAATGAAGCTAGCTCAGACAGCATTCTTGGCACATGAGATATCATCTGAGGGTCAGTAAAACTTACGTGGAAACTCAGGAAAAGACAGACAACAAGCAACTTTTAAGAAGTCTGACCCAGAGATATAAAGCAGTGCCACAGCTCTCAGTAGACTGAGAAGACATGGCATTTCCATATGTGCAATTCTTTTAGAGTTTGAGAGGATGCTGGTAGCAGCAGTAGATCCCTAATGGTTTTCAGCATCACTGCAACACAGGAGATGTAGCATTGCAATCTGCCAGAGAAGCGGCCTTTTCCCTGAAGAGCAGGGAAACATCCATTTAAGAAATTCTACTAAGACACATCTTGGTAGTTATTCCAAAAGAAAATCCAGGATAAAGAGTTCTGCAGCTACCAAATGGCATTGTTTAAGTGATGCCATTTAAGTGAATTTGATATGATTAACCAGTTAAGCTGATGTTGTTCAACAACATCATTGGCAATGGATAGAATTAAGTCCCATACCACAGTAATGACCAAGAAAAAGCATCTTCGTGTAATAAAAAAAGGATAAACTGACTTCAGCCTTCAAAAATCAAAGGATTTGTCATGTTTATCAATTAAGATCACAGCCTGAAGTGCAATTTTAGACAAGAGCAACTACCTCCAGCCTGCTACACCAAATAACAAGTTTGCAATAGCAGAGGAATAAAATCTCAGCAAAGGTCTAACACACTCCAAAAGGTCATGCATGGAGTGTTACGTAATGGGCCTGCCTTGACCATGACTTCCAGCTCTCCCATGTGACAGCATGAAAACCTTATCGCTATTGCTGTGGACTGTTAGTAATTCCCTATGATGTTAATGAGTATTGAATGTATGCAAAGTCTCCTCTGAGATGCTTCAAAAAGCTGTAGTCCTGGAACTAGCTTGGCTCAAAACATGGAAGGGTCTTGTCTTTGACACTGAGACACAGATTTGCTTTCACACCCAGGGCTGCAGCCAAACAAAACCTCAGACAAGACATAGTAAATAGTTACTGTATTAGAATGCAGGTGTACTAAATCACCAACCTACATTCCCATGTAATCAGTAAAATGCACAAGACAGAGAGAAATGATGATCATTAGAATACCACTGCTGTGCTGGTTTCTTAGGAAAAGAGACTGTCTGTAGGATTTATTAGACTGAACACTACAGACCCAAAAGGTCAGCTGCTGGTATTAATGAATCTTATCAAGAAGGATACTGAAAAGATAACAAGAGAAACAGTGTCAGACAAGCATGAGATGAGACACTGTATCATGCCCATGCAGAAAGGATTCCTGTCTGATGGCTCTGAACACCAAAAAGCAAAAGGGAGACAGAAAAGATACAAATCTTTTCTGTAAGAACCTTAGAGAGGCATGCAAGCAAGGTGTTTTCCATGAGAAAGGTAGAACTGTGTACTTCCGCACAGCGCACCAAATCTAAAAGTTGTGGTCCAGCAGTCACATAGTGCTGGGTTACAGTTTTCAACACCAATTACATGGTGGCTACTGTCTGATGACCTGACCTACCTTACAGCTTTGTTAAGTCTTTTGTTCACCAACTCCAGACAGCTTGACAACCTCTTTAATAAAGCTGCAGATATGCAGTAGAACTTACTAAGTTCAGGGAAGAACTTTAAAATGCTCTTGCAAAATAATTTGCTCGCAGGCAGAAGATACATCTTCACTAGACAGCTTGCCAGTACTGCTGAACAGCTTTAAGACATAAGAAATAATGCTTTCCGTTTTCCCTTTGAGACAGCAAATAAGGTCTTGAACAGTACGGTGAAGAAACTGCATTTCACTAGCTTGTCCTTAAGACCGTCAGTGGTCTTCTCCACTGCTTCCGACCCTCAGTTTTACTACTGAAAAACGACAGACTTCTCCTAGTCCACAACTAAGAGGACTTTGCCACTAACATAGTAAAAGTAATTAAGACATAACCAGTATATGCCCACGTGTACGTAAGAGAGCATCTCTCCCCAAAGAAGCAATGAGCCTCGCAACCCTGTGAGTTGATGGTGGACATTTCTCAAAGCCAAGGAGACTCCCCAGAAGCTTCGTCTCTTCAAAACTGAAGAAAATTTCCACCTACAGTGTCATTTACTGCAGCTCACTGTCCCCAGGGATAAAGCCAAGAAGAAAATGGTTACTTTTTATTGTATGCTCAAAAAGGGACGCCATTCACCAAACAAGATTACAACTGAAATCTCAGAAAGAAGAATAATGATCAGGAAGTCTACACAGGGTTAGAGCTGGAACTGATTGATTTACTACTTGCGAGTGGCTGCATCTACTAAGATGTCAGTTTTAGTGACAGGTACAGAATAATTCTGCTGGGACCTTATATCCAAAATGGTGCAAAGCCTCGCAGAAGATGCATGGTGTGTGCAACATGAGGGGCAAATGTAGACAAATTTCAGCAAACTGACTGTGGAAAGTGACAGGTAATTGATCTGCGTAGAAGCAGAGAGGCAACTGCTCCAACCAAGGTCTTAAAATGTCTGGAAGAAAACAGGCACACCACTGTGAATGACTGACTCCCAGCTGTGCCTTTAGCCAGCTCCCTACTTCACCTCCTACCCACAGGTAAAGGTACTGATGGGGTCCCCTCATGTTTTCTTATCAAGTTCAGTCTTCACTTTTCAGCAAGGGTGATACAGTTCCACCAAGGACACAGTAATTTCTGCACCAGAAGTTGGTGTCACAGTAGATATTAATATCAAGCTACAGATAACGAGCTCCTGGGAAGTATGGAAGAATCACAAGAGATTGTGCAGGTTTAATTCTCTGTTAAGTTTACAGCACCTCCCTTTTAACACTTCACTCAGAAAAGGATCTCCCAACCTGACTGACAGAACAACTACATTTGAGAGTTTGTGCAAAGCAGTGGAAAAGAGGAAGCAGCCCACAGAGTCAGAGCTCCTGCACCCCAACAGGTCACCCTCATCACAGTCGTTTGAGAGCCTGTGCTAGAATGACTGCTCCAGTTTACCCTGGCTTGGGGGAAGAATGAAATTGCTCCTATACCTATGCACCATAGGCCTGATACAATAACATGGGAACAACAACAACAGAATAAAAGTAATCAGGGAGATTGTTTTTAAGACTACTGCTATAAATGACATTGCAGCACATCAAAACAGGTTGTGTAACTAAAAGCAGCTCCTCTGGAATATTTCTATTTCAGGACTCATAGTAATGGGCCATTATAAGTATCACTTACTGCAGGCATTTACAAAACATACAGCTGTGTAAGCCCCTGGCTATGTTACAATGAATATACATAGGAATGACATTTTCATTTTAGAAGGCTTTTCCTTCTAGAAAGATGAGTTTCTTGTCTAGCTGCACTGGAGACCTAATGTTACATTAACATACTATTTCTAAGCCCTACAGGTATAACACTCCGTTTTCTTATTAGTAACTCTTGCTTTTCCACTTCCAGTAGGAAAAAAAAATCTTAATACACTTAATACACAGCATAACTTCCCTAGAAGGAGACAGTCAATACTTCCAAAACTAAGAACACATTTAATAAGCACATTAAACACTCAATATCTGTTGGGTAAAATTATAGCTTATTCTTGAAAAATTAAGAATCCAACAAATTGTTTATTTTTTTTCTTCTGTTTTGGATTACAATTTTCAGGAAAAATAAAAATAGGTATAAACACAACTTCTCTACCTTTAAATGCGCTGGAAATTTTACACCTTCAGGATCAGCACAGATTTGGCATTTCGGCTGGAAAGCCAACAGTGTTGCTGCAGAATGTGGTTAATAAAAATCCTTTTCTTACCTCAGTAATCAGAACTCAAGCTGCCAGCCCAGGAAACCAACCAGGCAATAACAGTTCAGAACAACATACAAGAGCCATTAGCCCAATTTGTCTGAAAACAGGTTCCATTTTCCAATTGAGCTGGGAGATTTCAAGAGAATTGGGAAATTAAAATATTGTGTTCCAGGTGCCACTTTCACAAACGAAGCCAAAGTCTCAGCAGTTTGCAGAAAATCTCTTCTGAAGCTGCTGTGCCTTGGCATGTGCTTACTTCAAGGAAAAGTCATACTGATGCCCTGTGGGCAAATGCACTTTTACTCTACTTGCATTTTCATGCTAAGAACAGCGACTACAACAGCAATACAATACTGACAGTTTGTTATCATATACCAGCCAGTTTGGGAAGGTTTCCACATAGCAGCAGAATCCAACATACAATCCCACTGCATTTTGCTCAGCGCATTTCACCTTAACAGAAAGAGCAAGGATTTTGCAAGACTTTAGCCTACAGCACACAGTGCACTTCTAAATCATGAGGAGAGCATGTAAGATAGGTCTACAAATAATTCCAGGCTTCCTCATCCCTATTTCAGAGCTTTTTAATGCTCTTCCTCCACATCATCCTCACTGTCCAAGTGTTGCAGAAATACTGAGTTTAAGGCATCACCACATTACATATCTCAGCCACACTGGAAACTGGTTTTATCTGAAAATAACTTGCTACCCAGCAGCTATTGGGGAGCCTTTTTTTTTTTTGTGAGCACAGAAGGATTGTGACAGACAGAGATCAAATCTGTGTTCAAGAAATGTTTAGATGTTGTACTAAGGGACATGGTTTAGTGGGAAAATATTGGTGGTAGATGGATGGCTGGAGTGGATCATCTTGTAGGTCTTTTGCAACCTTGGTGATTCTATGAAAGAGAAAATAGTTAGAACAGAGTTTCCACAGTTGAGCTTACATCATGTTCATATACAAGACATGATACAGAAGTGTTAGAAGTAATCAAGACTGCAGGTAAATTAGTTTCTATTAATTTGAAGAGGCAGCTATTCTGGAGGCAGAAACCAAGACCCACTAGTCTCCAAGATAGGAATGTGGAATCAGGACCATCCTATTCTCATGGAACATTGTACCACAATATCAAAATATGCAGAGTAATATGTCTTGCAAAGATGCGAAACACTGGGCCTCATCCCATCCTATGACCTGGCTACATTTAGTCAGGGTCTGTCAGCAATCCTGCCCATCTGTCTGCAACAACTCTCCCTAATTAAGACTCACACTGCACTTTTCCTTAGGTTGGCATTAGAGTAGAGCAGTTCCCATAAAATGTTTGTAGGGCTGAAACAGAATCAAGACAGTTCGCGTGACTCAGTGATGCTTATTCAAGCAGAATAAAAAGGGGGAAAGAAATGACTGCCCACCTTCATAGCTTCAGATTGCAATTGACAGGAAGGTCAGGGGAACTGCAGAGACTGAGGTTGGCAGGACCTCTGGAGGCCATCTGGTCCAAGCCCCACCTTGAGCAGAGACACCTCCAGACAGCTGTCCAGAAGACTTCTGAGTATCTCCCAGGAGGGACACTGTGCCTTTGCTTGGCAAAAATATACTCAACAAGTAGGGGGTGCAACAAGTGCACATCAGCTTGAATAGGCATTTTTCTTCCCTGGTGCAAAAGCTAGAAGCTAAAGAACCAAACAATTAAAAAACATGGAAATATTTTCACCAAATCTGTCAACGCTGTCACCCCTGACAGATTAACTGATCAATAATGTATCAGGAGAAGGTTTGGATGTTTGTGGGCTTAGAAAGGCTTCAGACTATATTCAAACATGGTTTTCCTTAAGCATTTACCAGCTGTACATATTTCCTAACTCAAGAAACCTGGCTTTCAGGTCAGACCTGGAAAACTAGCTTCTACTTCAGCCCTTTGGATGGGGAAGCCAGACTCCTTCAGCCTTCAACACCAGATAGAGATGCGAAGGTTACTTTGTACTTTAAAGCATAAGGAGAAGAGGAATGGGATAAGAAGTAACCGCCATACAACGAAGCAGCAACGTGGGGCGGAGCTCAGCTACCCAAGCAAACTACCATAGCAAACTGCAGCCCAATTCCAAACCTCATGTTTCTCACAAGAAATAATTCCTGCTTGCAAGGTACTAACCAGAAGCTACAAAGCAGGCAAAGCCACTGAAAGTGCTACACTAGGCTTAGTCTGTCACATGTCTGAGGCTATTACCAGATTTCCAGGCACATGGAAGAATCTCACAGCACCCACTCACTGCAGCTGACCCTCACATGCACCAGTTTTCACTATGAACACCATTATTTAGAAGTCAACTGAAACTCTGAAGAACAGGAAGAAAACCTCTTTGAATGTGTCTTTAGAGTACTTTTAAAAAAATGTGTGAAATCTCTGTGTGACATTTTCCAAATTGTTGGTTGCTGAAGAGGGGAAGGAAACCTACATAAACTTAGTATCACTAATACTAAGCTACAACAAGAGACCAAGTTACACCAACCCCAAGCCGCCAGCACTCTGATGTTTCAGCAGTCTCAGAAGCATCCTAAACGCTCATGTTGACCTGCCAGTGACCCACCCCCACCTGCTGTCAGGAGGATCTGCACACGTATTTCGTGAAGGCTCCTTCATCTCTCCAGACATTCCATCTTACACCACCAGGTGCTGGGATGGAATTGGCTCATCCAGGTGCCAAAGGGAATCAGCATCCCGGGAGGGGGGCGAAGGGGAAGCTCGCCGCTATCCAGCACCGTAACACCAAAAGGTGAAACACATTTCTGCAAGTTTTGGGTTACGCGTAACAACGAGACTTATAGATAACGGACAGCATAAAGAGGGACACACGAAGGAATCAACCCTCGATGGGAAGACGGACAAACGCACGGAAGTGGAGCCAGGCGTGGAGCTGGGGCACAGCACGGCACTGCACAGCACAGCACGGCACAACACGGCACAGCACGGCACAACACGGCACAGCACAGCACAGCGAGCCCCCGGCACGCCAGCAGAGCAGCTCCAGGCGCGCTCCGGAGCGGCAATTCCTCACAGCGCTGCTGCCGGAGCGCCGCCCCGGAGCACCCCCAGGCGCAGCGCACCCATTGTGCCAACGTCTCCAGCGCTCGCTCACTGCCTGAGCGCAATCAAGCGCGAAACACCCCGGAAT
>PPHD01026377.1:0-11485 GCA_002909625.1 Bambusicola thoracicus
CAGCAGCCACTTCTTGCTCACTTATCACCAGAAGGCCTATGGGCATTTGCTCACACACCGCATCTGGGGGCCCATTCTCTGACTTGTTCAAAACTGAAAATTTGCAAATACAACCAGTGACCTTAGTGTTTTATTCTGAAGATCTGGGCTGCATCAGCTGAGGTGCCAAAGCTGATGTCCTTCTGTGCTAGACCTGATGCAGATGCTCCCTTTTGTCAGGAGCATGGAGTTGGCTGTGGTGCTGGCCAGGCATGGTCACACCTGAGGCAATAAAGAGCTGGGGAGAAACCAGGTGCTACTACAGAACAGGCTGGGGGCTGGGAAGGAGGAGAGAGATGAGGTGTTTTGGAGGAGTAATGCCTCTGCTGCCTGGAGTACTCCTTAGCACTGTATTTGGACATATGACTTAATCCCAATCACTGCCCAGTTTCCCAGTGATGAATACATAGAAGATTTAACACATTCCACCTGGAAGGAGAGGGCTCAGCCAAGAAGCTTCTAACTAGGTCGCTGATGAGCAATCTCGCCTCTCCCTCTGTGTCATTTTTGTTAATCACTTGAAAAATACGTTGAGTAATGATTGCAAGCAACTTGTCAAGCCAATTAAAAACAGAGAAAGGTAGGGCTGTGAAGCTGAAGACAAATGCTGTGCTGGTTTTAAATGAGTGTCTGCAAACCTCACTGACCTGTGAGTAATTACCTCAGAAAGAAATTGGTGGTTGTGTGTTTCTCAGTCTGAAGACTTGTTTCTTCTGAATCCACAGGGCAGGCAGTTCACTGTGGTCCAGAGATGTATCACCAGAACAGAATCGCTTTGATTCTGCCTTGTTAGCTGCCCTTGGTCTGGTCTGTCTATTAGCATATATACTCTTTGGCAAGGGCTCGTCAAAGGATTTCACACACTTTGAGCATTAAACAAAAATAACACAGAGCACTTAGTAGCAAAGATAATTTCTTTTATGCAGCTTGCTTGAACATAAGTTCCCATACCTTTATTATCTATCATGCTGAATGATAAATTCTCAAATCTTCTTCCTTGAGACTGAACAGTGTCAGACTTCAATAGAGATGGAGCTGTTGGGTTCCCTCCACACCTTCCTGCTTCAATGTGGTGCATTTTTCTGGAGTGTGTTCTCTAGGACATGTGGTTATGCTTGCGTTGGTTCATTTGGTTTACATTGTAGCTGTCAGATGGATTGTGTGTGCCAACAATAAATATTTATACTTCTGTATTCCTTTTGCTCTCTCTCTATTTTGTCTTCTGTGAAATCTGTTTCATAGCACCCACAGTGCTGGCATATCACTGCTCTTTGGGAGGCTGTTACGTAGTGTTAGATCCTGCTGTCCAGGATGTTTCATCCCATCTGTTTCCTGACTTGAATCCTCTTCTCAATTTTAGTCGTTGCTTTTGATTACCTTTCATAGATTGAAATGGAATACTAAGGGAGAAAGATGCAAGTAAGAGAGAAGTGAAAGAGGAGACCCCGGCACCCAAAAACAGAGCACCGATTATGGGAAGTGAAGGAGAAGCTTTTGTACCTGACAGGGTCAATCACACATGGGGGCTCTTATGCCCTGTGGCATGCTGTGCTGTCTTCTGCTCTGTGCTTCAAAGTCTTTATTTATTTATTTATTTTACTTCACATGTAGGGCTGGTCGTTTGGAGTTTGTGTTTTCACCCTCTCATGTTAAAAGTAGCTATATGCATGGACCCACTTGTGTCTTCTTTCCTCTAGAGTTAATGAGCTGTACGTGGATGACCCAGACAAAGACAGCGGAGGTAAAATAGAAGTGAACCTAAACATCAGTTTACCAAATCTGCATTGCGAATGTGAGTACCTTTTTCTCTTACCTGTTTTAATTCATATTTGAATAAGCCAGAATTTGTACAGTGGCCCCTCTGTATCAGGATGTCACATCACTGCAGCTTTTGCCAATACCCCATCACTTCGTATTTCAGGCAAAGCCAAGCCACCAGTTTTCCCATATCCAGTGTTAGTGCAGCCTGTGTTAGTAGCTGACCTCCCTTGCTACCTTCTTCTAAGTCCTTTCCCTTTTTACAGTGACCACTTAGTGTCTGGAAGACAGAAACCTCCTGAGTTTTATTTGTAATTCTGAGTACACCAGTCAGTCGGTGGCTTTTCACAGATCACCTACCTTGTCTTCCTGAAGTTTTTCTGTTCATGCAGTTCAAATTGAAGTTAACTGACAGGGTATAAGATAGATGTTTCTGTCAAGTAAACAGTCTGCAAAGTTTATTCTGGTATAAGCGTATGTGACATATGATGTTATTAGCACAATTTTGTCAAGTGTCAGGGAAAATGATGTGGACTTTTTTCCAGTAAAAGCTATGTGTGCTGTTCCTATGCAACCTTTCTGTTTTTCTCTCTTGATTTTTTTGTCTCCTCTCCTCCCTCCCATGCAGTAGTTGGACTAGACATCCAGGATGAAATGGGAAGGCATGAAGTGGGTCACATAGACAACTCGATGAAGATACCTCTCAATAATGGGGATGGCTGTAGATTCGAGGGACATTTCAGCATCAACAAGGTGAGTAGGAATGATGGTGAGTTTGGGCTGGTTCAGGAAATGTTTGTAAGATTTATTTGTAAAATGCTCTGAAAATTTGGGTGTCTCTGTCTCCCCTTCAGGGAGTTCATTTAGGGAGTCCCCTAGTCAACAGGCAAAGTTGATTACCTTGGTGCTGCAGAACAATGTGGGAGAGAGGAGGTTGTATAGTTAGAGCTGCAGAGGACATGTTAGATCGGGCTTATTCGTATCATTCTCCAAAGTAGGTAACCCGGATAGCGTTCCTTAATAGTAGAGTGACTCTGTGTTGTGGCCAGTGATGTCTCTTTGAATGCAGCAGCCTAACATATAGGGGACGTATAAACGCCTGATGAATACTGAATGGCTTCTGTGTTCACTTGTCATGACTTTTGCACCTCCATGCAGAGGTATTTGGCAGTGTCTCTATCCAAGTGCTCGTTAGTTCCAGGAGCTGCAGAATGACAGGAATGTTCCCTGCAAGAGGATGCCAGCATAACAGGAGCGGCTCCATGCTGAGACGTTTGGAATACATGCACGAGGCTTGTGCGCATGCTTTGTAGGGATGCTTTGCTTCTGCCTCAAAGAATGAAAATCCAGGCCTGGAGGAGGCTCCTCTCTGGGATGGGTGTGTTCAGGATTGAATAATCTTGCTATGTAATGCTGGAGATGACTAGATGGGGTGGGGGAGGCAGTGGTGGGGCCCACTGATGTCCTAAGAAGGGCGCACCCTTTATTCACGCCTCTTCATGTACCACAGGCTACAAAATCCTACTTCCTTCTTCCCCGCCCAGGTCATGTTAAATCTCATCTAAAAATAACAGGCAGAACCTCTTACTGATTCTGTGACATGGAAGGGATTAGGGATTAAAAAGATGATGTTTCTTTCCTCACCTCTAAGTCACCAAAACTACTGGCAGCTCGTAGTCCACAAAACTGGGAAGGGGCTTCTGCAAAGGTAGGTAGTTCTTGTTCTGCTAATCCCAAAAGCACAGGGCTAAAACAGTTGGGGCTTTTTCTGGTGTTTGTGGTCTGTGCTGCTCAAAAAAACACTTAGAAGGAGGCTGCTGTATGTGAGCACGAGAAAGTCCCTTCTCTGCTTTGTTTGTGCAAAGCCATTAATTGCGTGGTCTTATACAGTGGCTGGGACTAGAAGGAGGGAACTTACACCAGGACTCCTGGCTCTGAAAATCTGAGCCTCTCACATCTGAGGGAAAAGAAAGTCTTCAGTCCCTTGGCAGGAATTTTACAGGCTTCTGTGTGAGCCAGCATCTAGAGTGGGATGTGGCCCTGCTTTGAAACATGACTGTGAGTTGCTGTTGGACACTGTTCTGTGGGACTCTAAGCTTACATAACAAAGACACACCCCTTTTTAAAGTGCTTATGTGAAGTTAGTTATAGGAGTAACTCTTGGCTTGATTAGAGCCTGGGCATACGGTAGTACATGGCAGGGCATCAAACCTGGAGTGGGAGAACAAGGTAGCATTGTGTACTTACTGCAGACTGCCACCCTGTTTACTGAGCTTGTGGATGACACAGCTTATGTCCACGCCTGAAAGTGTTCTCAGAGTACACTGCTGCACATCAAGTCATTTAATTTAGCTTTCCTGAAAGCACATGTAATCAGCATGTGGCCTCCCTTGGCCCTGACATTGAAGTCTCTACAGTGAGAACAATGGGCACCTGATGTGCAATTGTTTTCCTGCTGTTGTCTAAGACTGATTCTTAGTGCTGTTAAAGGCTTTGCAAATTAAGACCACTTAATTTCCAACCCTCTTCTCCCTAGGAAAAAAAGCTTTGCACCCTCTGTAACAGTGATTAAGTTGAATTTATTGAAAGGCTTCACAGTGTAGGGGTAGTGACCTGAAAACTTGGTGCATGCTAGAGTGACCCAGTTAGAATGACACCAGTGCTCATTTTCTGCCTTGGAACTGAGTCCTTAGATGAAACCTGTATTTTTTCAAAACTTTGTATTTCCCTGAATTAAAAACAAAAAACAAAAGCAAATGGAAAATCTTGCATTGGGAGAACCAGGAGCTAAAAGCCAGCTACGAGCCAGAGCTAGAAGATGAAGATCTGGCTTCGTTTGTACAGGATACCCCCAAAATTCTGTGGGTAAGAATGGGTTTTATATATAAAGAAAACCACCAGTCTTCTGAAATGTGAGGTATCTTATGATTGGTACTACTGTAAAAAAAATATATATGCATAGCTTTCTTAGTATGTTCTGCAACAGTGGTCCCATTTACAAATGTGAGATGTTAAGCAGTTGTTTATTGAGAGACTTGAATCGTATTTTAAAGGGAAAGAAAGACATAGCCTTAAGTGTTAGGAATCCTAGAGCTGGGAGTGATCCACTCATCGCTTCCTAGTCAGCAGCTGTAGCAATGAGAGCCTGACTCCTGGGACGTAACAGATCTTCGCTCTGCGTGCAGTTTGGTGCTGTTGGTCAATGCAGGAAGAAATTTCAGTGCCTCTCTGCAACGTAACAGAAGTTGTCCACTGTTAAGTGATTCCGCTTGCCAGGCTGGATGGATCCAGGCATTTCAACTTCGTATCACAAAGCCTAGCAATGCCTTGAGGGATAAAATGAGAAATCCTGTCTTCCTTGTCTTGACTAATTTTAGGTCCCTGGTAACTTTCACGTGTCAACGCACAGTGCCACTGCGCAGCCTCAGAATCCTGACATGACTCACATCATCCACAAGCTCTCATTTGGGGACAAGTTACAGGTGAGTTTGCTTCCCTGAAAATTCCCTGTCTCTAAGGGATTGAATGCAACCACAGTAACTTTAATATTGGATTGTTTGGTTTTACAGAAGGGCCATGAACAGTATGGGGAGGACAAGGATGAGCTGCCTGGATAGGCAAGCCCATCCCTTGCATTCACGCAGTATGCATTCAGTCCAGAAGAGTTTGCAAACTTCACATGCTGTTACTTCAGGGAAGAGCAGTGTTCATCACAGAGTAACTGCTTTCTCCATCTGAAACTGAAAGTGCCTTTGGAAAACTGTGGTTATGTTCCTGCTAGCAGTGGCTCTGTGAAATACCATGCAGCGCTGCTTTTAGTATTAATTTAGCAAATGTATCTTGACGTTCTTTGCAGAGTAGCATTGAGTATACTGAGGGAAGATGTGTGCTCTCTACTGTCTTACCGTAGTACCAGTCAAGTTCTTTTTAATGTACGTCACTGTACTTCTATAGCAGACACCTATTAGTCAGATTTGTTCTGTGAAACACAAGCTAGACTTGTGTTTCACCAGTTCCCTGCTGGGAAGAAGCTGAATGTGTGCACTTGCCCTGTGGATAGAGTTTCACCAGGTGTTGCAAGTTATGTAATAATTCCTGATTTCTCAATGAGGACAGATTACAGTACTTCTCTAGCCTACTTCCAAGGAGCTAGCATCACAGGTGGGAGTTGTATATGTGCACACCCAGTTTGCGACTCACCCAAAACATTGCTTCCCCATAGTCTCTCTGTAATCTTCTTTCCTCAGCACAGACGTCTCATTAGTCTGCTTCTTGTACACCCACTTCCAAAACCCTTTTTCATGCTAACAAGTCTAAGCGTTGCTTTGTAGTCTTCTGACTCTGCTCCCGGCTTCTTTTAGGAAATATCTTGTGTGGGAACGCTGAAATATTAGCATATAAATAAGCTTGGCTTAATGTCTGTAAAGCACACAGAGATTATGAGAAATATTAGGTAAGTGCCAATAGGGAGTTCTGCAGTTTGTGTGGGAAATCGATGCTATAAGGCACTGTTCCCATTGTTTTATCGTGGTGTCCTTGAGCTGCATAGCCCAATTCATGGTATAGCTTCAATTCTCAGCACTGAAAATAAATATCACTGAGATGAGAAACTTGGACAGTTGGCGAAGGAGCAAGTGTCTTCCATGCTGGTAGTGAGAAACCTGTTCAGCAGACGTGTAGCTGACTCATGATTTGGACAAGCTCTGATTAGTTTTTTCAAAGCCCAGAATAACTACTCATTGTCTAGCATGTAAGTGCTGCTGATCCTGTAGGCAAAGGTAGGTTTAACAGTACAAATTAAAGAAGGCTGTGTTCACTAAACAGGTGCTATCAAGACTCAGCAAGCAGTGTAGAGAGCCGGCAAGTACGGAGAGCTTTAAAGCTATGTAGATACATCTTTAAATATTTAGCTGTGTCTCCACCTGCTTTGATGTAATACATGCTCATATTTCTTAAAGGGAGTGAGGAGCTTGTCTCATTCACTTGTGTCAAATGCTGAGACCTCGTTCTTTGTAGGATGTTGTTTGCTCTGCCAGAAGTATCCACGAAGGCACATAAGGAACAGTCTGTTTGAAATAAAGATTCAAATCTTGTCTGGCACTGAATGAGCTTCAGTTCTTCATAATAGCTAATGTATAATAGTGGCAGGCTTTGTGTTGATTTTTTCCTAATGTAAACAAGACAGGAGGTTGTTGCATGACAGGTAACCAAGTAAAGAAATGTGAAAAGTAGGAGGTCCCTTCCAACCCCTGCAATTCTGTGCAATTGTAAAATTCTCTTGAGTGCTAGATTTCTATGTTGAAAAATAATGGTTTTTAACCTTTGCAAGAGGTCTTCCCTTTGTAAGTGTATAGTTGCAAGTTATTTTAGCCTGCTGTTGAACTCTGTCTGATTAGTTAAGTTGTATATCTTTGAATGCCTTTGTAGAGGCTAAAGCCGAGGGTGCTGGAGGGCCTGGCAAGCATCTTGTGGAGGTCTGTCTTGCAGGAGGACCAAGTGTTGGCTTTAATGAACAACTGATTCACTTCCTTTGCTTCCAATACCTCTGCTCAAAGCACTGGATTTGGCTTTAGTACTGCAGTACAGTCCTGAGAACATTAGGCTGTACACCCTTGATTGTTTTCTCTTGCAAAGCAATTTTGTTACTGTGGCCAAAGTTTTATTGCTTCTTGAAGTCCCTCCAGGTACTTAACGAGGTACAAACAATTTACTGTTCCCCCAAGGAACGCACCTGTGCACTTTGTAGCACAGAGATTAATTAACAATCTATGGCAGCAAGTACTGTAATGGGAATCCAGAATATTCCACAAGGAAAATCATGGTAAAACGTCAGGCTGGGAGTTACAGATGCTATTCGTGCTGCAAAGGCAGAAGAGGCAGGTGCAGCAGAGGACCTGATGGCACAGAAGCAGGCAGCTGTGGAGATGTCTGGTGGCAGTGCCTGTGTGGAAGCCCTGTAACCTGCAGCTATGCACACTTGTTCAGAGAGACAACAGAGTGAACAACTCTCACATATAAACAGAAGTATGGATGCTGGGGAGCCAGGGACTAAAACATGAGCCCAAGTATGCAGATACCTCACAGGACAGACACAGTTGTTTACTGAGCAGCAGCTCAAATATTTACTGTTAGTGCTTTAAGGGGACTTTAGCATTTCTGGCTCAGATATGCAGTGAGCTACTTACTTCTCAGCAGCTCTGAGAGGGAACTTAATACTGTAGCCCAGTCTGGTGGCTTCTCTTTCTTTGTAAGCTTTTTATACTGACACTGTCTGTGTATACAATAACCGAGTAAAGAATATATGGTCTGCAAGTACAGTTTGGAGATGGTTGCTGTAAAATATATGAAATCCCTGCAGAGTCGGAGGTGCTGTAGGTTCTGCTGATGCTTTTTCTCTGTGCCTGTTACAGGCACCTTGCAAGCTGAACTTGCTGTTAGTTTTGTGTCTTTAGTTTTCTCTGGGAAACTAGGTCAGTTGCTTCTTCCTCCAAACCATCACCTACTCCATTGCATTCAGAACAGGAAAATAGCCATTAGGATCAGAGAAATATATCTGCATGCTGTTAGTTGTTAAGAGGACCTGGGAAGGAAATACTTGTGCACTGTCCTGTGGGTGAGTTTTACGGCGTGACAACTCACACATTCATGATCAAATAATTCTTCTGAACATTTCTTCCCTATTTTCTGGTTTAAGGACAGGAATCTCCAGGTTGTGGAGGTATTTGTCCTTCCTCTGTAGCTCACTGTATGTTTTGTGAAAGATGCAACATCTAATCGACAGCTCTTGCTGTGGGGTTTTGTTGTCAAAAGAGTTCACAAATTGATTATTCTGTTGGTTGACGTTCGATTCCAGATGATCAGAGTATGTGGGAGGCGTGGAGTGGAAATCCTGTTATTCTGGGCAAACAGATACTTGCATGCCTGGGACCAGCTGCGGGAAAAGCTGAATGGATGGCAGTGTTGGCATGTGACCTTCTGATCTCCAAGGGCATATTGTGCACGGTGTGAGGGCAGGGCTGATGTGTAAAGCTGTGCAAGCCAAACTGCTCTGACACCAGCTACCTTTGCATGAAGACTCTGAGTCTAGAGTTTATCCTGAATCTGATTCCCATTTATTTCCCTTCAGCCTGATAGGTAAATTTCACAGTTAGCTATACAAAGTTCTTAATTAATATCTCTCAGTAAAGTTTCATAACTGGCCTTTTTCAGCTGCAATTCCTTTTGCTTTGCAGTGGCTTTGAGGAGTTTCGTGTTTTAAGACGTTGTGAAATCAGCTTTTTTCCCCTGGAACCAACCCTTGCTTTGACGGTCACTGAGAAATATTACAAGTCATCTTCTGCTGCACTGAGGCTTTGTTTTTGGAAGGGCTGAATCAGGCTGATCTCCTTGTAACAGGATAGGACAGGGAAGAAAAGGTCAAGACTGCCAAGTTAGAGCAGAACTTCTTCACATGTCTTTCTTCTTCCCAGGTCCAGAATGTTCATGGAGCATTCAACGCCTTGGAGGGAGCAGACAAACTCAGCTCAAATCGTATGTATTCTTGGCGATTACAGATCTTAGCTGCTCTCTTCAGGAGGGAAAACAAAGCTGGTCATGCAACACTGATGTATCCAGAAGTCTTTAGTTCGCCTCTGTAACCAAAATGGTCCAGACAGTACTGACTGTCACTTACACCTTCTCTAGTACTAGAAGAGAAGCATTGGGTCCAAAGGGTCCGTTGCAGTCCTTTTGCAGTCTGGTTATTCTCTCCAGTTTTAATATAACCATCTGCTGTAGAATACAGTTGTGTTTTTTTTTTTAAATCCACAGTATATTCTTATAGCTCTCCTTTGCTTCAGCAGCCACAACTATAAGTTTTCCTTGTTCTTGAGTTGTAAGTTTGCTCGTGCCTTAAGTTCTACCCAGAAAATGGGAGGATAGATTTTTTTTTTTATTGTCCTTCTTCATGACCAGCAACAAAAAAAAGAAATTCAAGGGCATGTTACAATTCAGCCTAGTTTTTCTCCTTCGATTCTTCAGGTTTCTACAGGATATCAGTCTTGTCCATTTATTGGAACAAAATTTTTATGGCTGCTTTTGAAGCTAGACAGCATTTTTTTTTTTCTCTTATATGTCTTTGTGTTACACTTAGTCAAAGGGTTCTGCAGAAAAATGATCTAAATTCTGTTTTAAAACTGTTTCAGCAGATACAAAATAGAAAATGGCCCTAGCCATTTAAGTAATGAAAAAGGACTGAGTGGTTGTTAAGCAGCTGTGGGAGAAGGAGGGGAGAAAAAGAAGTAAAGTTGGATGCTCAGAAGAAGTGGGACCACACAGTGATGCCTTGGCACTATCTGTCAGAAGCAGCTGAGTGAGCTGCAGGTCTAACCTGAGCTAGTGCTTGATCTCACCAGGACAGCTTTTTGTGGTGCCAATCGTTTATAGTTGCAAACAGGAAGGAATATTCAAGTGACCCAAATATAAAAGATAAGGGGGAAGGAGATACCTTTTCTGTCAGATCACGTTTTAGTTGATTTCCCATGTTTACTTTGGAATGTTATGGAGGCTGTAATTCCTTTCTCTGAGTGCTGATTTATACTTTCTTTTTGTGATCACAGCTCTAGCCTCTCATGACTACATACTGAAGATAGTCCCAACAGTGTACGAAGACATGAGCGGCAAGCAGCGATACTCCTACCAATATACGGTCGCTAATAAGGTAAAGAAGCAGTTTGTTCTTGGAAAAGCTCCTCATTGCAGCCCAGTGGGTGCATGGAAGATCTTCATTCACCATTCTTCCTCCCTCTTACACATCTGCTCTACAGCCATATACATTTGTTTGTAGGTGAGCAGTAGCCTCTGCTGGGAGAAGGAGGAACTGAAGCTCTTGAGAGCAGGGCTTGCTGTTGCTACTGGTGCTGGTGCTTACTAGGATTAGGATTGTGAGGGCAAGTCAGAGCAGATAATGGTCTTCTTTTAGAGCACAGTATTGTTATTCCCAACTATGTCATGTCAATTTAGCTAACATAGATTTCTGGAAGATATGTGGAAGATTTGTATGTGCTGCAGTTCTTGTGGTTTGAATCAAGAGGGATTTGAATGGAGATTGGGATCCAGCTGAACATACTTCCGCATAGTTTTGTTAATAAAACAGTCTCAGTTGTGATGGGTGTATCAGACAAATATATTATCAGAACATATGACACGGGCTGGCTTACAGAACTGTCAGTCAGTTTAGCTGACCAAGGGGGTAACTTTCTTGAAGATTTTATAACTGTGGTATCTGCAGCATCAAATATGTAACACTAGACTACTTCACGTCATCTACTTTATTATAGTGGATTATGATAGTTGTAACTTGATAATTCTTGAAGAAATTTGCAATAAATAGATATAAGTAGATTTCATAATAAAGTGTATTGGGAGGCTGGAGGGCAAAGACCCTATTTAATTATTAAGGTAAGATTTCTCATTCAGTTAAAAACAATTTGTCACTCAGGTGCTAAGTGGAGGCCTAGAGTCTTTTTCTAGTGTCTATGACTACTGGTGTGTCATAGCTGAAATTGAAGCACATGCTCTTACGGACTAGTTCTCAGATTAGTGTTCCTGTCTTGCAGCTTTGGGGTTTGCTTGTACCGTGTGTCCCAATGATTTGGATGTCTCTCTCTGTTCAGTTTACAGTATATTTTTTCTGTTTAATGTCACTATT